>JAJQXH010000050.1:1205000-1450000 GCA_022343465.1 Oscheius sp. G VE-2021
GAAAACACGCACGGACGGACACACACATACAAGCACGCACACTCGCACACGCGCACACACTCGCACTCACTCCCAATCTTCCACTTTGAAAAATCCATACAATGTTTACTTTTCAGATTTGGGCTTGGCCACAACCAGGATGAGCGCAATGAGAGTGACAAATGAACCTCAATCAACGATTTCTGCCTTGAGGTAAACAGCCTTTTCAAAGATTTTAAGGCATTTTAGGCCCCGGGCCCGGAAATTCAAGCACGGCGAACTTCGTACTGCTGCTGGTAAGGGCGAATTTTAGTTAATAGATAGAAATTTGTTGACATGTAAATAAACAAACTTTTTAGATCGGTTCTCTTTCTCCGGCGACCCGAAGCCATGACCATGATTTTCTCCTTTAGGAGGCTCTTTTTGGTTTGCAAATCTTCCCTAAATTGGTGAAATTTTAAAAAATCTAACTTTAACATTGGCAAGCAAGTATCAAACACAAAGCTAATTTATCGGTCGTTAAGACAATTTTCTTTCTGAATTTTGAAATCTCAGTTTTCCTCTCAAATAGTTCTGTTTTTAATCATTTCTTTTATGGACTCATATTTTAGCACCTCCGCGTCTCTCTGGGCGGCCTTCAATGCTCCCTGCTCCACGTATAGCCGGTGAGAATCTTCATCCAGCTGGTCCTCAAGAAAATCTGCGTTCGCCTGAAGAACAAGGTAATCTTTAGCAAAACACATCATAAAACAGAATTGAAGAAAATAACATTTGTTAACGTTGTGGCAACCACAATTAGGTGCCGTATTTACCATGGGTTTTATTCGTTTATGCGCCAACAGGCAAGCACTGATATCATTTTTATTGAACAGCTTACCAAAATGAACTTTCATGGAAATTTCCCAAAATAATAAAATATCTCAAAAATTTCGATTATATATTTAAATCCTGTAAACTATCTTTTAAACATTTCAAAATGTTTAATTTAACACTTTTAACTAACTTTACAACAACTTTTTTGAAAAATGTTAAAATTACAAACTAGAAGTTTGCGTGCAATCAAAAATACACTAATTAGAATTCGCGAATGTACGTCAACCGTAAGATTTGTGTAAGTTTAAAAACAAATTTTTTTGAAAGATATACCACATAACCTGGAAAATCAGAAAATCTACAAATAAAAATTTTCTATTCAGAGAACTTAGGTTTTAAGCAAAGGAAATTGCAACCAAGTACAAATCAATACGTATAAAACATAAAGTGAATAATTTTATGGTCTTTTGAGAAAATATTTGGTCTAAATTTTGAAGTCGCCTTTTTCCCCTAAAATAGTTCATTCAGTTTATGGATGCATTTTTCAGCAGCTCCGCCTCTTTCTGAAGATGGACGCGCTTCAATTCTCCGTGCTCCACTTCCGGCCGGCGAAGAACTTCTGCCAGTTCGTCATCAAGAAGTTGAACTTTCGCCCGAAGAGCAAGGTAATTTTAGCAAAACACAAAAGAATTGAAGAAAATAATATTTGTAACAATTTTACCTGTTGCTTCTGTGTCAAACAGGCAAACACTTAAAAATAAGTAATTTTTATTGAATAGCTCACAAAAAAAAGAAAGTCCCCAAAAAAATATTCTCCCCCCAAAAACATTTTAAAATGTGTTATAGGAACAACTTTTTTGAAATGCTTAAATCACAAAATAGAAAATTGCATGCAGTCGAAAATGTAGTCATTAGAATACACAAATGTGCGTCAGCCTGGGGCAACATGTATTTTGTTTGTAGAAACCGATTTTTAAAAGAGTAATACTAAATCATTTTAAATGGTGTGTTTTCAACAATTTTAACTAAGTTAACAACAATAAAAATATCTTTTTGATATGCTGAAAATACAAAAAATATGAAACTAAGGGAGATTGAAAAAAGCATGTTTGTTTTTATACGACATTTTGAACCGCATAGGCTAAAAATGGTCATGAAGATTACGAAACATGCAGTTTGGAATATAGGTAAACCACATAACATTAAAAATCGATTTTCCACGAAGCTACAGTATCCTTTGCTCAAAAAGTGATTCTACTAAAAGTGCCCAAATAATGAAAGTTTTAACTTAAAAGAGACTCACTAACTATCGACTACTACTGCGACATTCTTGACTCGATTTATCGATATTTTTTGGATGGTGATGACGTCATCGGGTCCAATAATTCATAACTCACCTCAAACGGGAACAAATTCTAAAAATAGGGTATGATTTAGATTGGATATTGTATAAGAAATAACTTTGTAAAATAAACTTTTTGAAATTATTGAGTTTGAAAAAAGAACACTTGAAACTGTGGTCTATCAGTCGACTACTGTTTTCATTGTTGAATTTTTCAGATAATTTGTGCCCTAGTCTTAATTCAACGTTTTTAAAAATTCGAAACATATTTTGCCGAAAAATGCGTTTGAAAAGTTCACACCCTGTTTTGGCGCCCCCGGAGTTACACAGCGAAATTATATTTTGTCCCAAAAACCATGCTACCTGTTTTCTTTGTATCAAATTTATCGTATTAAACTGTAAACAAATACCTAACTCATTTATTTAGTGATTTACGACCCCTGAATATTACAAATTTGAGCAGATATAAACACAGCCGTGCATCTGAGTAGAGGTTAATAAAATAAGAGGTTTTAGGCTTATATCTTATGAAATTTTGTGTAAAACTTTTCAAACAAACAACAAAAGTATGTGCAAACTATAAAAACCCGTTTTATGTTTGGTCGCTATAGTGTATCTGGGTAGCCATCGGACTGCCAATCTCACGACCATGGTTCGAACCCCAACCAATCGAAAACTTTTGCTTATGAGTTGAATTCGATTTTAGACGTTAGAATAACACATCCAGATTTGTAAAGCTGATTGAAAGCTAAGGCCATTTTAGTAAAGCTGATTGAAACCTAAGGCCGCTTTAAGCACATATATCGAAACTTACGGCCGTATAAGGTATTAACACTTTTTGATCTAAGAAAACACTTATTGACCTACGTTTCTGAACGTTTGATCAACGGCAAAACAGCATGATGCATATATTTTTAGCACCGTCATCCACTGACAACGAGCCACAAGAACGAGAACAGCCACTACAGCAGCCACAGGAAAGCGAAGCTCAGCCTCATCTTGTTCACACCACTCCCAGGAGGTAAAAGTTACTTATAAACTTAAACTAGACAAAAAATTTGTGTGTTCTTCTAAATGCAAAATTAATTACGGAAATTCAATATGCCTATTATCTTTTTTCTTTGTTTTGTCGAAGCAACTTTTTTTTAAAAACCACTATGCTTATGAATATTTTGGGGTTAGCGTGAACAAGTAGAGGTATAATTTATAAATGTGCAAATGCCGGGATTCGAACTCATGGCGGGAAATTACAAATCTAACGCGTTAGCCATTACACCAAGCGCCGCACTACCAGTGAGAAATATTTTTTTTCCGGAAGAAAAACTACTTACTACTATTAAAGTTACTATTAATGTTAAAAACAAAATTTTGAACAATTTTCAGAGCAAGAAACCGTCGCCGTGGGACGGAGTTGGATAACTCAGCGGAACGAGTGGAAGCATTGGATGAAGAAGTAGTACTGCAGAAAGTAGTAATAGTGGTAGATCAAGAAAGAGAAGAGAAGGAGTTGGACGAATGCTGCCTGAGTGCCGTGCTGAACCAAATGAAGCATGCTCTCAACTTTAGAGACAGAGCAAGGTACACCTAGTTTGTATAATAGCACAATGATTGTCATTTCAGGGCTGAAGATGAAGCACCCGAAGTTGTGACCATGGAGAAGATTCTGGAAAGGCTGAATGTTGATGATGTGCCAGAACTCCGGGAGCAGCTCAGAAGGGAAGAACGACCCGAGGACGAGCGCGCCATCGACTTCTTCTTCAACAAAGTCATCGAAGCCCTTGGCGAGGAGGCACTCAAGCCATGCGAGCTTGCTGTGACAACAGCAGCTCCCGAGTGCACCTCGGATTGCCCCACACCACCGTCTCGTCCTCCAGTTCACGACATCGATCTGCGAGGAGCAACCAAGGCTACCCTTAAAGAGGCAATGGAGGAAAAGTGTGCACACGAAGCTGACTGTGGACATCGACAACGGACTGTCTTTTCCCACGAAGGTGATTTAGGAAAATTCTGAAAAATAGAATAGTTTAGGCGGCGATTTCGTCTTCATCAAGAAGGACAAGGATCACCAGCTCACCGATATTGACAAATACTTTAGAAGCATCCTCCATAACAGGCGAGGTGTCGGTGAGTAATCCTGGAAAATATGTGTATCTCTGTCTTTCCTTTTTTGCGTTCTGCGTGTCTCCTTGTCTCTTTGTCTCACTTTCTCTATGACTGCATCGTTGCCTCTCATTTCTATGCTTTTCTCTTTTTTGTATGAACTCCTCGCCCACAGAGCTTGTCAATTGAAAATGATCATAGTTATGCTAATTCACCCTGGGTCTCCTCATTTTTCTAAGTTTCTATGTTTCTCTGTCTCTTTATCTGACTTTCTGTCTCTCAGTCTCTCAGTCTTTCTGTTTCTCTGTCTCTCTGTCTCTCTCTGTCTCTCTGTCTCCCTCTGTCTCTCTGTCTCTCTGTTTCTCTTTCTCTCTCTCCTTCTCAAAAATACCTTTATACAACTGAATGAATAACTTTTTAACAATATCGCTTTCCAGATATGAACGGCTCCAAATATGATTTTGTGAGCGGAACCGCTGTCTTCGACAATAGTTCTGGGACTGTTGCCAAGAAGGCGGATGGAAAATGGATGCTGAATGTCAACCAGAAGGAAATGGAACTTAAGCCGGAAAGACTGCAGTCGCAATTCCACCAACTTCTGCTGTTAAAGAAAAGGGAAGAGGAGAAGGAGAAAATGACCAAGGATGAGGTCGTCGATCTGTCTAGCGACAGCGACATGGAATGTGACTAATTGTGGTATTTGTTGTATATATTTGACAATCTGTGATGCCTTATTTTATCCACTTACATTGGCCAATTCTTGCTAATATTGTCCTGTTGTATATGTCGCGATTACATTATATTACATATTATTCTACCCTTTTGATTCATATATCACTAATGAAACATGTATTTTTCCATCCATTATTTAGGCAGGCTAGTTTTTCTGGTCTCTGCCGAATGTGCATGGGATGACCGCCGGACGACCTTGATCATCAACAGTTGGAGCCAAAACTTGCAAGTGCACATCTGGCGCCTATTTACGATACTGTCTACTGATGACACTGGGGGAAGAGAGTCAGGTAGATACAGAGATAAGAAAAAGAGAAAGGAAATACTAATTTAAAACCTGTAGCTGAAAGAAAAGGTAAAGAAGGGAATAGTCAAATAGATAAATTCACCGTTTCGCCCCCAAGGAACTGACGGTGAAAATATCAATATAATAGAGTGAGCGGGGCATAGTTAAATAGAAACTTAAAATTGAATAGTTTAATACTTTATCAGAGAAGCCTCACTCTGTAGTTACTATAAATGAACAAAAAAGGAGAAAAATATACAAATTTAAATCATGATAAGGAAAGCAAAAAGGATAAAGGGAAGGATGGGAAAGCGGAATGCACTCTTTGCGGCGTTCAATGGAGGAAAGCGCGCGAAGTGTGACTTTGGCGCCAAAGGGTGACCTGGACGCGGCAATTATGTTCTCAACGCCTGTGGTCATCGAATAGAGAGAGAGAGAGAGAGAGAGAGAGAGAGAGAAAGAGAGAGAGAGAGGAGGCGATAGAGACAGAGACTAGCACCTTTTTCTCAATTTTTCCGTTTCTTTTAGTTAGCACTTTTACCATTGTCTTTTCACAAAGTAAATTTCATTACATATTTTAAGTTTAAAAAAAAAAGGTTTAATGCCGGTGGGCTAAGCGGCTGCAATTTTCCAAAAACCACCGATAGCACAAAACATTTTTCAGCTTGGGTTGTTTCTGAACAAACACACATGCATATGAGAAAAAGAGCAAAATCGCAACATGTCAACAGAAGAGGGAAGTACTCAGTCTTAACTCGAGCTATTCAAAATTGGCCGATTAAGCAGTCGTTGGGACCCCCGGATTACCTAAACACAATTGATTAGCCGCCACGGACCTCCCATTTATGAGATGATCTCATTAGCCTTGGATTTATCACTGAACCCGCGGCTTATCTTAACAGCGCCAGTTTAGCCAAGTGGTCCAAAGCGCACTGCGAGGAAATGTGGTTCGCATCACTTTCACTGTTTTTTTATATTTTTCTCGTAACTCTCCACAACTTTTAATCCCGTCAAGGTCGTCTGCCGTTCGTGCCATGTTTTTAACCTCAGGCGATTGACAGATTGTGCTTAGTCTCATGGGAAAAAAGTAAAATAAATATTTTATTAGTAATATGAAGAATCAAAATGGTAGAAATCTGTTAATTGCAAAATGAACACGATATGTTTAACAGCGTATGACTAGTGCAAATCATTATATTCAAGTGGAGTAAGTAAGCCAAAATATATTATGAAATATATACATCTCTACAAATCTCATTCCATCTAGATGGCGTCGTCATCGCTGCTCAACTCAACGACGTCCTCCATCTCGCTGTCGCTGCTGAGCTCAATGACGTCCTCCATTTCGCTGTCGCCGCTGAGCTCAATGACGTCCTCCATCTCTTCCTGCACCGCTTTCTCCTTCTCCTTTTTCTCTTCCTTTTTCTTCAACAGCAGAAGTTGCAAGTAGTGCGACTCCACGCTGTTCCGCGTAATTTCCATCTCATCCTGGTTGGTATGCAGGGACCATGTTCCATCCGCTTTCTTGGCAACAGTCCCCGAATAGCTGTCGTAGACACCGGTGCCGCTCACAAATTCCCATTTGGAGCAGTTCATCTCTGGAAAACGATATTGTTTAAAAGTTCTCCGTTACGTTGTTTAATGGTGTTTTTTTGGGACAGAGAAAGAGAGAGAGAGAGAGAAATGAGAGAGAGAGAGACAGCCAGACAGACAGCGCAGAGGCAATAGAGAGAAACATACAAACAAAGAGAGAATATGCAAATAAACAGAGACACAGGAAGACATAGAGACAGAACAACAAAAAAAAGAAACGGACAAACCAATTCTCAGAAATGCCAAAAAAATTAAAATTAAAAATTTATTTTTGTAATTATGAAAGTGACAAAGATGCAGATAGAGAGAGAGAGAGAAAGAGAGAGAGAGAAAGAGAGAGAGAGAGAGAGAGAGAGAGAGAGTGGCACAAAGATATGACACTTTTCAAAAAATAAAAGAGAAAGAGAGAGTGGGAGAGAACGACACAAGAAGACAGAAAAACATAGAAACATAGATAGACAAAGAGACAACAAAGATAGAGAGACAGATAAACCAATTCTCAGAGATACTAATTGTCACAGACAAGGAAGACTAAATTACATAAATTAATAGATATACAGAAAAAGAAAAGCACAGAGATGAGAGGCAACGATGCAGTCATAGAGAAAGTGGCACAAAGAGACAAGAACACAGACAGAACGCAAAAAAGAAAAAAAGAAAGAGATACACATATTTTCCAGGTTTACTCACCGACACCACGCCTGTTATGGACAAGGCTTCTCAGATGATTGTCGATGTCGGTGAACTCGCGATCCTTGTCCTTCTTGATGAAGACGAACTCGCTGCCTAAACTATTTTATGTTTCAGAATTTTTTCAAATCACCTTCGTGAGAAAAGACAGTCCGTTGTCGATGTCCACAGTCAGCTTTGTGGGCAGACTTTTCCTCCATTGCCTCTTGAAGGGTAGCCTTGGTGGTGCCTCTCAGATTGATGGCGTGAACTGGAGGACGAGACGGTGGTGTGGGGCAGTCCGTCGTGCACTCGGTAGCTTCTGTTGTCACAGCAAGCTCACATGGCTTGAGGGCCTCCTCGCCAAGGGCTTCGATGACTTTCTTGAAGAAGAAGTCAATCAAGCGCTCGTCCTTGGGTTGTTCCTCTCTTCGCAGCTGCTCCCGGAGGGCTGGCACACCATCAACATTCAGCTTTTGCGTAATCTTCTTCAGGGTCACAAATTCCGAAGCTTCACCTTCAGCCCTGAAATGATAATCATTGTGTTATTACACAAACTGGGTGTACCTTGTTCTGTCTCTGAAGTTGAGAGCATGCTTCATCTGGTTGAGCAAGGCAGCGAGGCAGCTTTCGTCCATATTCTTGTCTTTCACTACCGTCACTTCTTCTTCCTCCTTCAGTGCTTTCACTCTCTTGGCTGGGTTGACCAGCTCCGTTTCAGGGCGGCGGCTAGCTCTGAGAATATTTTAAAAATTAGTTTATAACTTTAAGAGAGTAGGTCAGTAAGACTCAAGCAGGATCTTAGGATTTTAGTCCATGTGACGGATTTCGCTCGTAACTTGCCCAATGAACTTTTTGATGCGGGTTACGGTAGGGTACGGTAGCGAACTTCAAAACTGACCAAAAGTCAAACTTAGTGTACGGAGTCGTTTGCTGATGATGAGCTGATTAACATTGTCAATAAGTGCATTTGCGATTATTTCCTAAATACAAAATGAGATTTTCTCGAAAAACCAATCAAAACCCGCCTTTTTAGAGGTTTTTGGGTTTTTTGAAGGTGTGCCAAAGCAGATGCGCAATGACCTTTATAAACTGCACCAGCGGGTGGCGCGCCTGCGGCGCGCCACCCGCTGGCTGGGGCTGCGCCCCCAGACCCCTGCATTTATATTCTCGTTTTGGAGGTTTCAAATACTTTTTAATTTTGCCTATAGGTTAGTGAGAGACTAACTGGACCACCCTCAGATATAGTTAAGAGGACACATCAGTAACCAATAGGTCATCGGTTGGTGTCTTTTGTGGTATTATGTCTGCAAAAAAATTGGGTCACGGTGGGGAGTCGAACCCTCGACCTTTTCCGCCGTATTGGAAACGATGCCGTTCGGCCATTTGTAAACGGTTTTCCTTGATATTCGAGCATTTTAATACGTTCACAATTAGACCAACCGGACCACCCCTATAATTCGAAGAGAGACCAACCGGACCACCCCCATAAGTCGCTGAAAGACCAACTGGACCACCCTCACAGGCAGCTGAGAGGCTAACAGGACCACCCTCAAAGGTAGCTAAAACACCAACTGGGCCACTCCCATAGGTCGCCGAGAGACCAACCGGACCATCCCCCATAGGTCGCTGAGAGACCCACTGGACCACCCGTATATGTCGTTCCGACACCAACTGGACCACCCCCATAGGTTGCTGAGAGACTAACTTATAGATCACTTACCGTGACTTTGTCACATCTGTCGGAGTGTGACATGTCACAAAGTGACGTCATTGTGACATTATGCAAAATAATGTCACAGAGTGACGTCATCAGGTAGAATAACTTTCTCTTATAGTGACATAAGAATTTCTTTTGTTTAGTTTTCGACCACGTTTTTGCTCTAAGATGTATTTTATAGTTTGGACAGTGTCATAAACACCTACCGAACATTCCCTGTAGGCAAATAGCATGACCTTGTGACGTCATCGAAAAGAATAATTTTTCTTACATAAGATTTTCTTAACATAAGAATTTCTTATGTTGGGTTATTCAGATTTGTTTTGCTCTAGGATTAACATAGTAGTTTCTACAGCGTTGCCATGTGCATATAAGACGATTTTTTACAACGTCAATTGAATTTGGTCGCGGCGAGGGGTCGAACCCGTGACACATTTCACCAAGTTGAAAACACTGCCACTCGGCCATTTGTTATCGGTTGAATTCGGTTTTATGGCGTTTGATTACTGTTACAAAGGACTATCATTTGCACAAAAAATCGAGGAATTTGGTTAAGTTTTGCTATTATCGATTTTCTGGCACGCTGTCGCGGTGAGACCCAAGATCGGCAATTGTATGTGTGTACGCCCTACAACATTGTAAGACATTGGAACTACGTTAGCCAAACTCAAGGTGTCTGCGAAAAAATTGGGTCAAGGTGGGGAGTCCAACCCTCGACCTTTTTCGCCGTATTGGAAACGATGCCGTTCGGCCATTTGTGAACGGTTCTCCTTGATATTCGAGCAATTTAATACGTTAACCTAGTACTATTCTTTCAACATACAACTTAAGGGAAACTCGAAAATTTTAGGAGACACACTGACACACACACACACAGACAGACCGACATTTGCGTCTTATAAAAATTAGATAGATATTTTTGCAAAATGGATTTCTTGTTTTTTTTGTTTGATCGTTTTTTTAGATATGGCGAATGGAAAACGCAAAAAGTGACTATCATAATCGTATTTTGCGCAAAATTTGATATAAAGTCAGCACTTTTGCAGAATTTTACCTTTTCCACATAATCTTCAAAAACTGAATTGAAAATTGACAATTTGATGTTTTTGTATCGGCGAAAATAAAACTAAGGAATCCTACCGGAAAGGTGTTTAAACAATTTATATTAGGGAAATCTGAATTTCAAAAATTGTGGGACTCCTTTCAGGCTAGAATTTAGAATCTTTCATGTCTAAACACATGCCTTCCGCGGTCTAATCTCACGACTAGAGTTTGAATCCCGTCATTTGCATATTTCAGAAATTATACTTCCACTTGTTTACGCTAATTAAATTTGTGTTTGAACCCCAAAGTTTTCGTAATTAATTTTGCATTTAGAACAATAAAATTTATTTTCAATCATGACCACGTGGACGACTTAAAATTTTTGTTTAAAAGTGGTTTTTAACATCAAAAGTAACAAATATGTTTATTGGGTAATTTAAGCAACGATTTGAAACCGCAAATTTTTTGAAAATGCAGTGAGATAAGTTGGAAATTTAAAATTACTTTTTTAGTTGCAATTGTCGAAAAGTTCATAAAGTCATAAAGTTTCGAGAAAAAAGTTACGCGTTGCTCAGAGATAATTGCTTTTTTATTTTAAGTTTATAAATAAATTTTACCTCTTGGGAGTTGTGTGGACAAGATGAGGCTGAGCTCCGCTTTCTTGTGGCTGCTGTGGTGGCTGTTCTTCTTCTTGTAACCCCTCGTCATTGGATGGCTGTCCTAAAAATATTTGCTTTATGATGTTTTGCAATTTGTCAAAAGTTGAGATACAAAGGTTAATACGTAGCTTTTTAGATCAAAAAGCGTTAATAAGGACACTTGTATGTTTCTATCTGTAATCGAAAGGCGGTCTTACGTTTTCATTTGCTAATAAAAGCGGCTTCAATATCCATTTTTTGTTTGGTTTCGAAAGGAAGCGTTAGGTTTCCACCTGCTTTTGAAAAGCGGCCTTAGGTTTCCATGTGCTTCAGAAAAGCGGACTTAGGCTTCGATCTGCTTTCGAAAGGCGGACTTAGGTTTCCATCTGCTTTCGAAAAGCGGACTTAGGTTTCCATTTGCTTTAGAAAAGCGGCCTTAGGTTTCCATCTCCTTTAGAAAAGCGGCCTTAGGTTTCCATTTGCTTTCTTAAAGCGGCCATAGCTTTCCATCTCCTTTAGAAAAGCGGCCTTAGGTTTCCATTTGCTTTCTTAAAGCGGCCATAGGTTTCTATCTGCTTTAGAAAGCGGCCTTGGGTTTGTCTCTGCTTTTTGCTAAAGCGGCCTTACGTTTCCATCGGCTTTTTATAACCTTTACAGTAATTCAAACTCAAATACTCTTTGGCTGAATGTTTGATGCATTATGCAAAACTTACTTTGTTCTTGAGGGGCAAGTGCAGCTTCTTGGCGACGACCAGGAAGAAGTAGTGGGTGGTCTTGCCCTGACAGAAGATGAGGACGCAGCGTCAGAGGACGTCCATGTTCAACGAGAGGCGGAGCTCCTGAAATATTTGACCGTGAACTGAAGGTTTATGAATTTAATTGTTTCTGCGGTTTTTTTGTTTTTGTGGAAAGCAAAATAAATAGAAAAGTATCATTTTCAAAGGTCCCATTATCGCATTGACCGAGTGATGCACCAACCTCTCTCTGCCTGCTCGCGGATTTCTTGAACAAAAGCTTTCTCGGTCAGGTTGCGGGAGAATGGGAACCGTCCTAAAACATCTTGTAGATTATAATAAAGAAAATAATAAAGAAAAAACGGATCAAACAAGTAAAATTTGTACTCACCCGAAGAAGAACTGAGAGCGGTCTTCTTGGATGTCTTGACACGGGTGGTGCGCCTAAATATCCTTGAAACAAATGTATCTATTGTCTTACCTCAAGGTAGAACTGCCCTGCTGGTATCCTGGCGCCAACTGCATTCCGCCCATGATGGAAATGGCCTCGTCCAAACCTGAAAAGTAAACTTTTTGTTCTCCAAAATCGAACAGTGTAAGAAAGTAAATCAGTGAGAAAGAGAGAGTGTGTGTTTGTGTGTATGTGTGTATGTGTTTGTATGTGTGTGTGTTTGCGGTTTACGTGTGCATGTGTGTATGTGTATGTGAACGTGTATGTGTATGTGTAAGTGTGTGTACGTGTGTATGTGTGTGTATGTTTTTGTATGTGTATGTGTATGTGTGTTTGTTTGTGTTTGTGTGTATGTGTGTATGTGTGAATGTGTGTGTGTTTGTCTGCGTACGCGTGTATGTGTGTGTGTGAGAAAAATGTTTCAACGAATTTCTTTACAAGCTGTTTTCTTCTAGTATGAAATGACGGAAAAGCATGACAAGAAGTGTCACTCCAAAAACATGCAATTTCACTCTGCAGCCATCCGAGGTCACGCCAAAAATTTAAAAAAAACATTGAGGAAACATTTCATTTGGGTCCTATTTTCAGCTTTTTTCGATTTCAAAGCCCAAAATGGTAAATTTACTAAACTGGGCATTACTCGATGTTCTAAGATAACGACTCTTATGTGTGCTGAAAACATTAAATTTGAAATTCAAACCTTGTGGCACAGCTTGTCCTCCTTGAGTAATGGACATTCCCCTGACTTTTTGGATGGCGTCTGTCAATCCTGAAAAGTATACTGTAAGTGAGTCAATGAGTAAAATGGCAATACAAATTAAGAAAACAAAGCCAACCTTCCGCAGGGGTCTGGAGGTTCGCAGCTTCAAGGTCCAGTCCAGCGACAGCTTCATCCACATCAGTGACACCTAAAAGTAATCGAAATTAAAATCTTTTTTTTTAAATTTTCTCGTTTCTGAATTTCTAAACAAAAACCTCAAAATTTTCTCTTGTTTAAAGATTTGTACCAACCTGCCGGTTTCAGCAGGATGTGAGTGTAGCTGCTCAAAGGCTTCGCATCAGCTTGATCCACCTTCTTCACTTTGAAGTCCTCTCCCACGAAGATGGCGTCCTTGTGGAAGGCCCAGCTTTTGTAAATTCGAGGAGAATCGAGCTGCTCGATGGCTGCCCCAACAACCCACTTCTTTCCCAGAATGCCTGAAAATGGGCTTATTATTTCTCGGAATCTTATTTTCTTTACCAATTGGGGCAATGGGAAGAGGAATGTCTTTGTTTTTTGTCTCCACCTGGGTGATAATGCACTGATCTTCTGAAAAAAAAAAGAGTTTTTACACCTAGAACTAGCTATACCTTCCGGTGCTTTGATATTTTCAGTGCAGTTTTTACAGCAGCTTTTCCAACTTTTGTTGAGGGCATCAGACAAAGATTTTCCTTTTACAGCAACGGTGGGAAGCTTGGATTTGCCCTTTTTGCACTTCTTACAGTTAGCAAAAATGACTTTCCCTCCGACTCTGAACTCAAAACCTTCTTTTACTTTAATCAAAATCTACCTCTTGGCGATATTGTCCATCGTTGCTTCAAAGAATTTTGGAACATCATGATGACCGGTTCGGAGTTTATCAGGCAGTGTTTGTCGCAGCTTGCCCACATTTCTCCTTTCACCGCGGAAGAGGATTCCATACTCATCTAAAAAATGAGGTTTTTCTTCGTTTTCCTTCAGAAATTCTCTTACTTGTTTGGCCTCTATAGCAGAAGGCGTCACGGATGGCATCGCTTTGGAAGAAGATGTTGATTCCGGCGATTACAAAGCCATCAGTGGGTTCTGTGTCGACCTTCTCCTTGTGTTCCCGCAAGGTGCGGTTGCGAAGACTGAGAGGCTTCCTTTCCGCAGTCTTCCCTGAAATTGTTCTTATGAAATAAATAAAGTTTCAAGATTTGCAAGCACAAACTATAATTTTGAAACTACAAAACTACAAAAAACTCCATTTCAAGGACGCCTGGGTTTTTGCACCAAAAACAATATAATTATTTGTTTGTCTTTTCTTCGATATTTGGTCATGGAAGGAGTGCCTGGGTTACGGTAACTAGCCGCAAACTCATCAAATGTGACAAAAGGTACCTAGTCGATTGTTTTTTGTGTAACGGAAAAAATTAGTTAACAGAAATTTTTTTTCCTTTTTTTTAGGCTAACATTGTGTAAACTACTTTCATTTTTTTTTAAATTTGGAGTAATTGTGTCGTAAAAATTAACTTTGAACCACGAACAATTCAATTGAATTTGAAATATTTGCAACCATTTTAACGGCACTAAGCGGTATATATCATATATTTATACAAAATAAATATAGAATTAGAAAATAATGTAATTTAAATAATATAAATATACAGTTCACATAGACATAAAAAAGCGGGAGTTTTGCGTATTTTAAGGTTTAAACAAGAAAATGAACGGTTGCTGAGAGATTTTCGAAAAATTGATTAATTAACATTTTTCTAGATTTTCAAATAGCTATCGTAAAGCAACATCCAAACTTGTTTTGGTAAGGATGAAAAAGTTACGAGGTTTTGGGATTAAAGGCTCCTTAATGACCTTGAAAGCTGAACTGTCAAAATAGGTGATTTTAATCAAAAACAAAAAATCCTTTCTGAGGGTTAATAAATTCAAAAACTTAGTGGTTCTGCGTCTTAAATAACTCACATTCATCTGGGAACGCTTCCTTGTGATCCTCCTCGGTGTATTTTTCTCTCTGCTGTTTTCCAGATGGCCATTCTCCTAGTTCTAAAAACCTATTTGACGCAAAACAGTTCTTCAGCTCACTTTTGGCTCTCCTGAAGAGAAGCATGTGTGCATCGTGAAAATTGCGAGGCATCGGTTTTTCGATCACATTTTTGTCGTCAATCTCCACCATGGTGTCGTCCTCTTGCATGACAATTGTTGTGTAGTGAGCGGTAATTTGATCGTCAAGCTTGTCCTGGTCTTCTTCTTCGGATGCATTCACTCTAGTTCCAGCTCTTTCACCAATAGTTTCTTGATGGACCACTGCGGCTTCAAGGACCCAATTTTCTCCAAGGAATGCTGGAACAATGCAATGGTTGAAAAATTATGAAAAAACGGCACATACCATATTTTGTTCGTTTTCCAAGGATATGTCCCTTGTCCTTGGGGTAGTCCTCACCGTTCTCCCATTGATAAACAATGAGGCGTGACAAATCTAAAAAATGACTTTTATAATCAAACAAATATTTAATACGTGTATGCATGTGTATCTACGGTTGGTGCATGTGTCCGCGTGTGAATGTGGGCGTGCGTGCGTGTGACAAGGGCAAAAATAGCCAACGAAACTCACCATCAGGGATCTCCACCGTGTCTTCTTGCCTCTCCTTTTTTTGCTCGCAGCAGGCACATGTCTCTTCCGGATAGAGGTACGTAGAGACCTTGAAGCTGTCCTCAAAGGATTTGCCCTTCTGGATGCACACTTCCAGCAGTGTCTCTTCCGTTGTCTTCTCAGTCTCCCCACAACCGCACTTCACTTTCTGCGTCCTTTTGAAGGTTATACACTTGGTGGCCCTGAGCGATAAGTCTTTACAAATTTTTATAGTTTCTTACTCTTTGTCCATAGCTTCGAGTATTTTCCTCATGATAGGAGGCAACTCCAATTCTTCGTCCTCGTCCTCCTCGTCCTCCTCCTCCTCCTCCTCGGGGACTAACTCCACTTTTCGATCCTTCTTCTTGCGGCCTAACTTCAATTTTCCATCCTCCTTCTTGTTTTTTTCCACATCCTTGCGGATTATATTCAGGCCTTTTAAGAGTTTGTCCCAAATCTTTGTACCATTACCCTCGAAACACTTAGATAACAGCGCCTCTGAAAAAACTGATATTAGTTTTAACTAGGAAATTGTGAAAAAAAACTATACGTGACTTTTGACCGTCATTTTGTGTGCACATCAAATCTTATTCTGGTGTATTTGTAGGCCAACTCACTGGGGTTTCTCTTGATCTGCTCCTTGATCATGTCTACCATTTGATTTAACAAGTTCAGACTGCTGATGATGGCGCAATCCGCATCTGGATTTTCCAATTCGAGATTACGGACTTCGTTAGGGGCACCTGCAAAGAATTTGATGGTTAACTCCCATGTATTGTAATATCAGAAAAGGAGAGAGTGAGTGAGTAGCAAATCTCTTACTAATATACATTTTACACATATTTTTAAACCAGTTTGGAATTCTTTCATTTTTTTAGCGTTTAAGAATAATATTGCTTTTATTTCAGTGTTTTTGTTGTTTTCGATCGTTTTATTTGCTAAAAACAAAACAAAAAGCTCAAAAAAAATTTGTGACTTCATACCTTAGACGATTTAAATTGAATATTTACGTCTAATGGTTAAACTTTTTTCAGGTTTTAGAGGTGATTTCCATGACAAGTGATCCGTAAGAAACGATACAGTAGGTGGATAGTCTTGCAATAGTGACTCATAATAATAAAAAAAAGAAAACCCTTAAGAATGATAACTTGTCGGGTTTTACCTTTACTTTTTTAAATTACCCAAAACGGTTGTTGGCAAGTAACACTTCATTGTACTTACTCAAAATGACGAGAGCTTTTCAAAAAAGTACATATGTTACGGGTTTAGATGAGTTTTTGGAAAGATATCAAATCAAAATGGACAATTTTACCGGACAAAATGCTAGGCCAAAGAACTGTTGATTGTTGTAAACAGTATGTTTTCGATTATGTGATATTTCTGGGTTTAAAAAATTCTAAATTCGCAAACCTGCAGGCTTTAACAGGATAGCATCGTAGTTCTGCAGCGGCATTGCACAAGGTACGTAATCGACCTCTCTGTCGTCGCCAACAACGATGCCGTCCTTGTTGAAGAACCACGATCGGTAATGTCCGTTGGATTTACCAGCTATAGCAGGTTCGCCAATTTTCCGGCGGTTCACGATTTCCGTCGCTGATGCCACCCTCCATTTTCTTCCTCGAATATCTGGAATCGAATATCATTGTATATGGATGTTTGAAGTCATTGAGGTGACAGGGTAAGTGTGATTATAAGAAAATTTGAATTCTCACCAAAAGAAGTCAAAGGGAGCTCAATATTAGGCGCACCCGCTATAGTCCGTCGATCAAGGCGAACAAGGATGCTTTGATCCTCTGAAATGAACAAATTTGGTCTACCATTTACAATATAAAATCACCTTTTGGGTTCTCCATGGCTTCGGCGCAATTGCCGCAGCAAAAAGCGAAATTCGAATTGAGAACTTCTTCCAGCGTGGCTCCTTCAAGCGGAAAGTAGGGAATGGTTTTTTCGTAGTGCACTTGGTCTTTGTTGTTGTCTTCACTTCGGCAATCTGCGCAGTCAGCAGCTATGATCTTTCCGGGTATTCTGAAACAAGAAGTCGTTTTTACACATTCCGTACAGTTACACCCTGGGGCTAGAACATAAGTTAATTGGAATCCTAATTGTTCAACAAGGCCCCTTCATTTGCAAATTTAGTTTATTACATGAAGGGCCAGTCAGGTTTTTTTGTGATTTTGTTCCCATATCCAAAAACACGTACAAAAAAGTTAACTCAATATCTCTTTTTTTATTCTACTGCCTCTGAACAATATAAAATCGACATAACTCGACTTTTAAAAATTTACGGAGATTTTGTTCTAGGTATAAAAGCATTTTATTTTTTTCTAACTTGGAAAACACAGTATTACTAAAATACTTTTTTACATTTGGAACAGATTCCGTATTTCTAAACGGTAGTCTGTTCACACAACTTGAACACACTTTTTATATTAATTTTTTTAAATTTGCCAAATCCTTCAATTAACTTGATTCGTTTTTTTGACAAGAAAAGCAGAATGTTGCCTGAACGAGGATTCGAACTACCGACCGATAAAACTAGAGCGCGCAGCCTTCGCCACTACACCAGACTTTCATTTTCAGCATGGAGCAACGGGCCGAATATCAATAGACGACGGTGCGCACATAACATGGAATGGACGTTAAAATCTCCTCAATAATTTACCTAATGCGCTAACTTTTTTGAGCGAAATTTTTTTTGAAGGGGTGAGAGCCGTTTCCCAAAAGTGTTTACGCCACCGGCGGACGGGATTGGCGCCTGGTTTAAATTTTTGAAAGCAAATTTAACAGGCGCAGACAAATGAGCACCCAAATGTGTTATTCTGCTCTTCTGCTGATTAATGCTGGTTATTTGAAAACAGGAAGAGTCGTTAAGAAGTCTTACGTGCCAAGTCTCAGACAAATCAAAAGTTTTGCAGATGGCATTGTTGAATTTTGCTTTTTTACTGTTTCACTGTTAAATGACAAAGTATTCATAATTTTTCTTATGAGTGCTAAGAAACTTACGCCTTCAAGATCGACAGCATGATCTTTTCCAAGAAATCGGGAACCCCTCGTTCACCATCAAGCTCTGAGAACGTTGTCCTCAGATTTTGAACACTCTTGTTTCCTCTGAATATCAGGGAGAGTTCCGTCAACATTTCTTCTAAATCACATACGTTATTTGGAAATCATTATTTTACTTACCCTCATGTGACCTGATAGTGGAGAGGACGTCACGGAGTGGGTCAATGTTGTAGAGGAGGTTGCAGCCCGCATTCACCCAACAATCCGTCCCCATGTTTTTCAGGGAGAGTGGAGAGGGTTGTTGGTTACCTGAAATTGGCAATTTTGAACCAACGTCTATTCAACTTAAAAACTTGCGTTTTTGTGACACGGGTGACGTTATAGATGTTAAACTAGTTTTTTTAAAACGAAATATCTATAAGGATAGGGCACCCTTACGACACAGAAAAATGGATTACGGTATCTCGACCAAACTTTACCTAACCAACTTAGGTACACTAATTTTCAGAAAGGTCTCGTCATTTTAAACAAATCTGTAATACATGTCAAGACATACGTTCCATCATTTGCAAGTGTTATAGGCAAAAACCGTCAAAAGTGTGTTTAAAGGGTTTTTCAAGCTTCACAGTTTTCTACGGATAATTTGCCGTCGAAATCATCTCTAAAAACAGTTAAACAAAAAAACAGCTTCAAGTCATATTTTCAAATTTATTCGCATTTTAGGCAAAAAGTCACAAATAATATTTTGGTTTAAAAAACAATTGTTCGTGTTAAAGAATCATAGTGATCTCTTTTCAGTGTTCTTGTTGTTTTTATACCATTTTATTCACTAAAAATAGCAAAACATAAAGCTTGTAAAACTAGTTTTGTGATTTTTGCCTAATAACGTGAATTCATTTGGGTATATAAGTACAGTGGTTAAACTTATTTAAAGGTTTAAAAATAGAAAAACCTTAAAAAATGAAAACATTGCCGGTTTTTAATGTCACATTTTTAAATGTTCAAAAACGGTAATGGCAAACATACTCAAAATAACGAGAGCTTTCCAAAAAAGTAGATATGTTAGGTGTTCAGATGAGTTTTCGCGAAGAGCGCGCGATAACCTGGGGCAAAAAAGCGACAATGATCCATTTTAGAATTATCCATTTTAGAAGTATTTTGGGTTAAATAAAATTTTCACAAAGTTTTGGCCAAATAAATTTGTATTTTGTCGCATGGGTATCGCTACAGCTGGCTCCTTAGAGATTTCTCGTTTTAAATAGGCAAAGGAAATTGTTCGAAATGTTTTCGTTTTTAATCTTAACATTTTCCAACCCGAAGAGGCTGAAATTCACGTTCTGCTGAACAACTAAGTGCGGTTTAAAGTGAATAAAAATGAAAAAAAACCTTTCGATGTGCTTGGAAGTTCGCTGATGTCTTCTCGCAAATACGCAGCTTGTGAGGCTTGGGCTGGTTGGGATCGTAGCCGAAGGCGATACTTACCTGAAATTCATGTTTTTTGAGGACGAAGTGTGGTTTTAAGTGAATAAAAATGAAGAACAAAATACCTTGTGATGTTTGTGGAAGTGTGGTGGTCTCTTCTTCATAACGACGGACAACCTCCAGAACGTCATCGTCAACTAAAATATTAACATTTATCTGCATAATTATTAGACAGAAAAACAAGAATTCGAAAACAAAATGTTATTAGGAGAGTGAGTGAGTGAGTGATTTCGTGATTCACTTGAAACTGTTGCCGAAGCCGTTCCAGTGTGATCCATCTCCATCTCTTGTTCTTCCAGAACAACTGGGTGGTGGATTCCCGCGATTTCTAAGGAAGGGGCGGCTCTTGCTTCATTGGTTTTCCTAAGTTTCACAACATCAAAAAAAATTTCTTGAAACTAACAACTCCCATTTCAGGCGCGTTTTCTCAAAACGCCAGTCTCCGGATGCCAACTTTCGTTCGATGTCGGCAATCATCTCGTCAATTCGAGGGTCTTTCGGTAGCTTTTCTTTCTTCGTGATTGGCCATATCTGAAAACTTGCCAATAAGAACCAATGTTTTCTTTAATTTCACAACTGACTTCCAATTTTACGAACTCTCCTACACTGCGTTGCAAAAATATAGGTTCACCCCATTTTTTCTCCTTTCAAATTTTAATAACTCCCCGTTATGCAAATTTCGAAATTTTTGTACATGCCACCTGAACAGATATCTACCCGTTTTAAATTATAGTCGAAACAATGAGGTAAACCTATACTTTTGCAACGCAGTGTTTTCACCAAATTGAAAGAAATTTCAAGAAGGCCATAATAACAATTTATATTGATGAATATTAGATTATTATAGACAGCCCAAAGCGATGGATGGATGTTTTTTCTAAAAAAACTATATTTAAACAACTATAAAACTATATGCAAACTATATTTTGATGTTGTTTCACAACCGATTTCAAAAATATTAAAGTAAACGAACTCTCCTATATTTATTTTTTTATAGAAAATTTAAAAGGCCAGAATAACAATTTATATTGAAGAACGTTAGACCATTATACACAGCCCAAAGCATTGTGTGATTGTTTTTCTAGTGGAGCGTTTGCAATCTTTTTCTTCTAAGGTTGTTTTGGCGCCGTGATTTTATTTTTCGATATGTTTTGCAAGGCCAGAATAACAATTGTTTCTTCTTGTTTTGGTGCCATAAATTCATTTTTCGATTTATTTAGTTTACAGGTGATATTTTTTGCTTTTTATCGCATATTCGCTTTTTTCGGTATATTTATTGTTTGAAAAGAATTTATAGGGGTTCAAGAATTTTTTGGGCCAGTTTTTGGTCAAAGACGGTTTTTTCTCTTAGTGGTGCGCCTGCCGTGCCTTAATTAGACGGTGTCATCACGGCTGATACACTTGATCTGTGGAGTAATGGTTATGGTGTCGGACTCTTATGTGAAAGATCAGGAGTTCGACCCCGCCCTCTGTCAAACGTTTTTGCTATATGTTTTTAGCCTCAAGAAATGTTCAGATTTCAAAACACGGGCTTTTTATGTTATATAAAATGTATAGCGGCCGTCGGGTGCTACGAATTACAAAAAGATGACTTTTAGTTTTGTGACTTTTAGTAATTTAGAAGAAAGCTATTAAGAATGTCGCAGAATTCATTCGCACAATCGGAAAGGGTAAGCATTATTTTAACAAAACGTTGGAGAATCGTGTTGTATGATTTTTACTCTAGTTGTCTTGATTGGTTACAAAACATCTCATACCTTTTTCATGCATTACGTAGCTACATTTTTAACAATTCCTTTTTTAGTCCATTTTTTATGTGATTCACGCACAAAGATTAAACCGAACTTCCTAAAAACCATTTTAACCGAATTACTGATCTTACGAATTACGAATCGATGTATAAAAAATTCAAAATCTCTTTCAAGATGCATTTTTATAAGTGAAAATACCAAACCATACCGTACTCTTCGTCTTCTTCGGAGCCTCTTCTCCCGTCTCCAGTTTTTCCTTCGCGAGCGCCTTCAGCTCCTTATCTGTTACGTTCACGATTAACTCCGTGAAGTCAGCGATTGGGACTTTGAGCCCCTTCATCTGAAAAAAATTAATTAGTTTGTTTTTCAAATAAACCCAATTGAAATCATTATTTTGGTTGATTTAACAATGGAATCAGATAGGAAACCATTTTACACAAACTTTTTTGTTCTTGAATGTTCTTAAATTTTGAAATGCTTAAAAAAGTCCACAAAATGCATAAATAGCGCATTTAAACCTGATTCTCACCTTTTCGTGGAGTTTCCTCAGCTCCTCTCGCAATTTGACGCTTTCTTTGCTCTGGGCATTTTCCAAAGCGGAAACCGGTTGGGGGTAGAGTTCCGGAATCCTGAAAAACAGTTTTCTAATTAATTTTCAATAAAACTATTTCTATATTATATTTTATTTTCTAACTGCCTGTGTGCAAACACTTTTCAATTGTTTTGGTTAGTACGGAATTCAGTTTTCACTTTTTGTAATTTTAGTAGTAATAACAATCGTTCTCAGTTCCTCAGGATGCGTCGATTACTGTCCTCTTTGACAAACTGAAATCTTCCATGTTTACGCTTTCAAAATGGGGATTTAGTGGATTCCTGTCCGCTGCCTATGGCGTAAACACTTTTTTGTGGGATGGTTTTGCCTCGAACACAACACAATTTGCCGTAAAAACGTTGCGCCATATGTTAAATTTCACTTTGTGTCCGGAAATACAAAATATTTTGCATTTTTCTATGCCTAGTGCTCCAAACATCAATCGATTCACAATTTTGAGATCTAAATTAACGCCATACAGTGAAAATAACAAATTTTATTATTCTGTGTGTTTCATTCTTTGATTAATTGTTTTAAAAAAGGAGTTTCACAGCTTTCAACTTTCCCAATGTTATGTGCGCTAGGTTTTATTCGATTTTCGCCTACAGTTATACAAAGTAAGAATGGTGTAGTGGCTTAGGAATCGATGTGTCAAGTAATGGTTTGGTGGATTGGATCCTCGAATTCAGTTTTGCCTTTTTGAAATTTTGGTAGTTTTAATCGTTCTCAGCGCCTCAAGGCACGTCAATTACTTGTAATAAAAGATAATTTTGACCAATGGAACCCTGCTCGTTTTTTTTAAAAAATCGCGATTAAAAAATTGCGATACAGCCGTAAAAACGTTGCCCAAAATGTAAAATTTGACGTCGATTCCCTTTCCTTTCATTTTTGCGTTCAAAATTTTAGGCCTTATAAATGCTAAACATAACAGCATACAATTGAAAAAGCATTGGCATTTGAATTTCCCTTAATCGATAAAGCAACTTTGAATTATCCTTAAAAAAATATACCGATGAGCAGTTATTTGAAACAAAAGGATATCGAGATGTTCAAACCGCCGTAACTGTTTTTTCGGCATAAAGTTCACATAATTTGTGTTTTTATTTGACAAACTAATTATTACCAACAGTAATTCAGAAAAAAACACCTCAAAAACCTGGGCGTTATGTCTTTTGTGACCTTAACATAGGCCTATCTTTAGCAGTTAAACAAAACTTTTTCGCACAAAAAAGTACATTGTTTTCTTTGATTGTGTTTAAAAGTGTAATTTTATAGTTTCCCGTTCGTTATTTAACGCGGTCCAAGGAACTCACAGCGGTTTCCTCTTCACGTAGATGTCTTTGTTGAGGTCATCTGTGTAGTTTGCCTTGTAGGTGGGCCTTTCCTTCAGCTTTCTTGAGTCCTCCAACCTCTTCTGTGCCTCCCTTTCTTTCTTCTCCTTCGCGTCCTTCCTAGCCGCCACCGCTCTACTACTCTCTACGAATCCAGATAAGAGTTCGGCTCCTCTCGTCCTTTGAGCCTCACGCTGTTGCACTTGAAGAGCTGCATTTTCCCCTCTCGAAACAAATCCTTCAAGGATTTGTGGAACTTGCATCTGAATAGTCGTACTTTAGACCAGGAAATGAATCATAAAGTTAACTCTTTTTTTTTGTAAAATATAATCTGCAGCCAAAGGGACCGTCAGGAAATTATATATTTTACAGTATACACTGGATTTATTTCCAACGACAAACTACCCTGTATTACGGTGGGCGTGGCCTAGCCGGTGACTTCCCCTGACGCCGCCGCTTATGTCATACGGCGGCTGGGCGTTGCTCTCTCGCAGTGAGACGCAGACGATAACAGAATTTTGCCACGGACATATTTGAGCAAAACATTAATGCGTGGTTCCTTTTTTTTCAAACATTTTCCCATTTGGCGCATGTTAAAATATAGAAATTTCTTTGAGTTTTTCTTTTACAACTATGAGCTGCCGTTTGCCGCACAGAAAATGTTAGCACTGCGCCAAATTGCCGTTCGCCGCATACTATCTTGTAAACAGCGTGCGTTACGAACGGAAGTTGCGAATGGCCCGTTAGCTGGAAGCTGTTGCAAAAAAATGTTTTAAGGTGAATTTTGCAATTTCCTGTGTTTCTATTCAATTTGTACAAAATCGAATATTGTAACCTAAAAAATACAAATTTAAATAATTAATTTTAATAAATTTGAAAAAGGCCACTGATGGTCCTTTTAAAACGGCTTTTCAAAATAACGTTTCACAAAATAGTTGCTTAATCGAATCGAAATTTTAAAAAAATACATAAGCTACATATCGCTTCTGAAAACAACACCTTCTTCACCGAAAACATTATAAATTGTAATTTGACAATTTGTAATGTTTTCGGTGAAGAGCGTTGAAATGTTTGTGAATTTTGGAACTTGAAAAGTCATCGATTGGCTCATTTATGAACACCTACAGGTGTGGGTACTCCGAAAATTGACTTTACAACTTTAGAACGTTTTTTGTAAAAAACTGATTTCATGATTAAATAGACTTTGTTCATAAGTAACAGATTTTCAACTACATTCTTTCAAAATCATTACAGAATGGTTCACCAAGTTTGCGACAATAATGCGGTCTTAACTATGAAAAAAGCCCAATTTTCTTTTTCCATGCTAAATTTACTGTTTAAGTCCAAATTGTGTAAAAAAAACTTTTCTCCTGTAAGACTTCAGTAAGCTCACCTGAGAGACGGCCGGCTGCTCCATGTTCACGAAGCTCATTTGAGCTCCAATCATCTGAAAATGGTATTTTTATTAGTTTTATAAAAAAAGAAAATTTGTTTTTGAAAGAGCACTGATTTAGCGCTAGTTGTTCCAGAATATTGGTGTTGTAAACAGTTTTAGCTTCTTAGAGATAAAACTCACCGCACCAAGGCTCGGCTGAGCTCTGTGCTGGGTAGGCCCCACTTGAACCACAGCTGGTTGAGTTGCTGCAACTTGGGGTTGAGCTGCAGCCACTTGCGGCTCAGCTGCTTCCATCATCGAAATAGGGGGTGCGCTTGGTTCTGGTTGAAGTTGTGTTGTCGTGAGAGGAGCGGATGTCGCCTCCGCTTCGGCTGGAGCTCGGATCCTCGCAGCCGCGTATCGTCGGCTAGCGGCAGCCTCCTGCGCCATTGCAGCCCTTTGTTCAGGTGTAACCGTCCTCCGAAGGGCGGCCTGAAAAACTTGGATAATTGGAGACACACATTGTTTCAATGCGTCATAAGAAACCATAATTACTTACACCCTTAGCGAAAAAGATGTTTTTGAGACAGAAATGTTTTGACCCAGGTTACAGTAAGCCACAAAACGGTTACGGTACATCCACTACACCCCAAATAGAGTTTTTATATTTACAAACAAACGGTTCCAAAACGCCGTTTTGCCAATAATCGAAAATACGTCTAAATTATCCAAATGTACAAAATCATTTGCGAAACCCTTTTTTTCTAGACATCGCGTTTTAAATAGAATTTTTGGTTCTATGTAAGAAAATTAGAACAAAAAATGTAACCTGAATTTTTATTTTTAAAAAAAATAGCTGAAAAAAATTTTTTAACTGATTTGTACTTTGGTGTTAGTTTTTGGATACTTTAAACGATGTTTCCAAAGCTTTCAGTCAGTTTTTTGAAGTTAAATTGTGTAAGCTTTTCATGTTTCAAAAAGATTTCGGTAGATTATTTTGTTAATTAATCAAACTAAATCTATTCTCGTAAAAATCAAAAACTATTTTTCAAAGTTTAAACTTGTTTAAAAAAAATTTATTTAAAATTTTCGCAAAAATTGCAAGAAAAGAATAATTAAATTTAAAAATTGAAGGATTTACATTTAAAAATTCCCATAAATTTAGTTTACTCTTGTGTGCTGAAAAAATTTCCATTTAGAAAATTGTTTCAACGTTTTCGGTCAAATTAGTAATTTTCTGTTCAGTCTGTAGGCACCAAATTATGGTCTGCACTTTTCACAGGCTTTTTTGAGCTAATGCTAAATGTACCTGTAAAAGTGAAAACGACGTAATATTGAAAAAAAGCAAAAATGGTTTTCTTCCATATTTTGGTCGAAATGATGTTGCCAAAAGATTTTCTTTAGTTTATTTCTTAATTAAAATTAAATGTTTGACAGATTTTCGGATGACCTTAATTTGAGTTAGTTTTGAAAAACTTGATACCTATATCGTAACCTGTGAATTAGCTTTTGTACTTTTGGTAAAAAAACGTCAAAGGCAAAAACATTTGTATGATCATAATTTTCATCTCAAACGCTTTTTTATCAACAAAATTTGAACTTTCTGTAAGTTTCTCTTCGACAGCAATTTTTCTAGCTTTCATTTGCCAGAAAGAAAACAGTGTTCTGGTCTAAACAACCTATTTACAATTGGGAAAATGTTTAAACCTTGTGTGATATTTGTTCAAATTTCTGTCCGAAAACAATCTTTCTAATTTTCAAGAGAAATTCACAAACAGTCGAAGAAAAATTTACAAACAGTCATTTTCACAAGCAGACACTGACATAAATTCACCAACCTCTGATAAAGGGGCCACTATTGGAGTTGCCACATGTGGCGCCACTGCAGGAACCACTGGAGCTTTTGCCGGAGTTGCAGGAGCCGCTGCCGGAGTTGCAGGAGCCGCTGCAGTGCGAGTTGTCCTCGACTTCTGAAGGTGTATTTTATAAAAACACAATTTGTCAATCAGACGTTCACGTTCACACACGACAACACACATGTACTCACCCGCGGTTTTGCGCGGAGTGGCTCCATCATTGTTGCTGTTGAGCTGTTAATAAAATTATCTACAAAAAAACAACTGTCCCTGTGTTAATAACTGTTAGATAGGTTCATACTAAACTCTTCCAAAACAAGAAAATATTTGAGAGACAAAAAACTATAAAGGACACACCGCAGACGCGGGCACTAAATGCGTCTAAGGATTTTTGGTTTTTAACGGGCGCTCGCGTAGTTTTTTTATTTTTTCATGTTTGTATGTTTTACAAGCAAAAAACCCTATAAATAATGTGTTTCCAATGCCTTCGGCGGTGTTAGTCGTTTTAATATTTAAAAACATTGCTCTTTTTGACCGGTTTATCTAGTATTTTGGTGATTTTGGGGAAGTTCCAATCTAAAAATAACTCAGGAATGTTTTTTTTAATTAACAAGTTAAAACTATTTCTTGTGAGTTGTGGAAGTTGCGCCCTTATTGCGTAAAAGTGTGCGGCAAACGGCAGCCTGGCCCAGCCTAACGAAGAAAACAATGGACATGTGAGATCGCCGCAAAGCCACTAAAATAGAGGGTCCTTTGAAGGTTAATCAAATTTAAAAATTCAAAAAATGTACGTTCTCCTAGGTTATCTAAAAATATCTAAGCGATGAAAAAATCACAAATATTCGATTTGAAATTTAGGACTGCGGACCCTAACTATGCACACATTCATTTCTTACATTGGAGGGTATCGGTTAGGCAATGATCGGCGTGTTTATTCCTTTCTGTCCTAATGACTAATAATAAAAGAGAAGGGCAGAAATTCGAAAGGAAAATGTTATCCACAACTGGCTAAACACTCTAACTTAAACAAAAGTCTCACAAATTCGGAGGTCGTTTATATGAAACTGGGAGAGAAACACAAAAATGTGTGCAATTTTGAAAGAAAAGAACACTTCAATACGCCAAAGGTTCAAATACAAGCTGGAAAGATCCATGAGCCGGTAGTGATCGGTGAGATGTGTCTGGCGAAAGTGCAATTGGCGGGAAAGGCGGCTGGCACACTCACAGCCACAGTCTGCGGCTGCTGGACGATCGTAAATTCACACAAGCGCGCATATCGGGGCAATAACAGCTCAAAAAGGGATAATACTCAATTACTTTGAAAGAGAGAAATAGAGAGAGAGAGAGAGAGAAAGAGAGAGAGAGAGAGAAAGAGTAGTAAAGAAGGAAGGGATAAATGGGTGATGAATGAGTTTTGGCAGCGAAAGTTGGGCATGCAACTTAATCAAAAATCTGCGAGACTGTTTTTAGAAATCATGAAGTTGTTGAATGAATTTGGAAAGGCTGGCAGGACACCTAATGAATTCAGGAAGGGAAAATATCTAAATGTTACAGTCTTGGAATTTGCATTTAAAGTCATATCGTAAGAAAACCCCAAAAACAAATTTGGTTGAGCAATGGTTTTCAAATCAAGAGAAAGACAGAGAGAGGGAGAGGGGGAGAGAAAGAGAGAGAGAGAGAGAGAGAGAGAGAGAGAGAGAAAGAGCGTGTTATCGACATGACTGTCGCTTCAGAAAGGCCAGAATATCGCCCTCGTCGCCTTGCGCGGTGCGATGTTCTCAGAGTGCAAAGTCCTGCGATTCTTTTTTCGGGGTGACTGTCTGCGATGATTCAGAAACAAGGGATTGGAATGAAAAGGGAGGAGAGTTTTGAAATCTGCCGTTGCTCTCCCTGTCCCCCTCTTTCTCACTCTCGCTTTCCAAAAGGAATACCACACATTTGAGATTTCGCCGCGATAAAAGCGATTGTGGTGTTGAGATCTAGAGAGAGACTGAGAGATGGAGAGATAGAGAGAGAGAAAAACAGAGAATGTAAGTGAGTGAGAGAAAGACAAGAAACAAGGATTGAGAGAGAGGGGAAAGTAGAAGAAAATGAAAAAAAAAGGTTAGTGAGGTGATGAAAGACACGCACACAGAAAAGTGCTTCTAAACATAATGACTTGAAATGTAATTATGCTAAGAGTTGACGAGCTTTGGGCGTGAAGCTTGATCAGAAATCGGCAGAAACCCTTCGAAACTATGAAGTTGTTCAGTAAATGCTGAAAGTTGTTCAGTAAAAGCTGCTATTCTTTGGTGAAATTCTCGCCCTCTCCCTCTCCCTCTCTCTCTCCTGGCTGGAAGAAGTGGCAGACAACCTTGTGAGTCCCCGAGCAGCTGGCAGACGACTGGCTGACATCTTTTAGGGCCAGGCGACAGTCCGTAACGCAGCAGCCGTTGCATCATTTCAGCTAGGGACCAGAGATTTTCAACTTTTCTCGAGAGATTCAAAAGAACAATTCCTTTGTAAGAATGTGATAATGAATTAAGGAAGGGAAAATATCTAAATGTTACAGTCTTGGAATTCGCATAATTAGTCATATCGCACAAAAGAAACCCAAAAGGGGTTCAAAAAACAAGCTGGGAAGATTTATGGTTTTCCGGTTTGGGAACCTTTGATTATAAAACTTACATTATCATTAAAACTTTTTAAGCGAAATGAAAGGTAATTTTGTCAAATGCCCTCTAATGCATTGTTTTCTGACACTTGACAACAAAAACACAAAGAAGGACAAGTAATTTGGATTTAAATTCAGCGTTTTCTTCTTCTTTGTCTTCGATTTTCTCTCTCTCTCTCTCTCTCTCTCTCTCTCTCTCTCTCTCTCTTTCTCTCTCTCTCTCTTTCTCTTTCTCGCTCTCTCTCTTTCTCTTTCTTTTGTTTTTGCTGCTCTCTTAATTGCGACGGTGGGTCACACCAACATTTCGCACCCACCAAACGTAACCCCTTTTGTTGCGTGCTGAAATGCATCACCCCCGATCGGGCGAAAAATTGGCGAACCGACCACAGCAGAGCAGAAGGGTTTAACAAAAATATAACTATTGGATATTTGTTTTTGCAATTCAATGTTTAAACAAAAATCATCACTTTGTGAACGGTCACATCTTCCTTGATTTCATAGTAAACGTGTTCTCTAGTCAGGCGAAACCTTACGAAAAAAGCAAAACTTTTGCAGAAGCAAGGAGTCGAACCCGAGACCTTCTGTTTGGTAGTCTGACACGCTGCTGCTGCGCCACACTGTCACGTCGTCAAAAAGCAGCGGCAACATTTATATGGGGCGAGCCGCATATGCTCAAAGAGCTCAAATTGGGATGAAACACGATTATTATGGAAGAGAGAGAGAGAGAGAAGCGAGAAATATAGGGAGAAGTAGAAAAAAGAAATAAGGGGCAGTTATGTGTTGAATATGATTTGGCAGCAAACGTTGTGCATGAAACTGAATTATAAATCTGCCAGACTTCCGATTTGAGAACCTTTAATTCTAAAACTTACATTATCATTGAAACTTTTTAGGCTAAATGAAAGGTAATTGTGCACTCTAATGGATTGTTTTTGCTGCTCTCTTAGTCGCGACAGCAGGTCACACCAACGTCTCACAGCCACTAAACGTAACCCCCTTTGTTGCGTGCTGAAATGCATCACCCCCGATCGGGCGAAAAATTGGCGAAACGACCACAGCAGAAGAGTTTGGCAAAAAATAGTTAAATCATCAATTTGTGAACGGTCGTATCCTCATTGATATCGTAGTAAACGTGTTCTCTAGAAACGCGAAACATTACGAAAAAGGCAAAACTTTTGCAGAAGCAAGGAGTCGAACCCGCGACCTTCAGCTTGGTAGTCTGACGCGTTGGCGCTGCGCCACACTGTCACGTCGTCGAACAGCAACGGCGTCCTTCATATGGGGCGAACGCGGATTGCTCCTAGCATGTGGTCGTTTAGAAGATGAGTAGAGCATTGTTCGCAACTGACATAATAGATGACAAACAAACATACAAATAATGAAAGAACGCATTAGTATGTTGGAAAGGAAAAATAAGAATATCTTTCTACATAGGTCCGTTTAATCGCAAAAAGCCGACTGGTTAGCCGGGTGATGTCAGTGCTGTAAAAACAGTTTTCTTATTGTTTTTTTTATCTTTGTTCAGAATCTTCAAAAACTAAATGAATTATAGTAAAGATTCTATTTGAAAACGCGGTTTCTTCAGACTAACAATTGTTCATTGGTCCCCTTTTCCCAGGTAGTACCAAAAAAACCACAACCGCGTTTCATCAAGTCTGGACGGCGGCCAGCGGTCGTCGGCGGATGACACATCCAGTCTCCCGCTGCCATTCCATCCACCTAACCTTTAGCGCAATCTGTGTCTTTCTGCCTCTCTGCCTCTCTGTCTGTCTAATTAAATCTTTCTCTGTCTACCTCTCCCTCTTACTCTATATATCTGCCTTTCTGCCTCTCTATCTATCTGTTTCTCTGTTTCTCTGTCTCTCTGTCATAAAACAATGTCATCTACCACACTGCTGAAAAAGCAGAGCAAACTTTAACGTAGAGCTCAAATGAACTTTTGTTATTTCAGTCATGGAAAACCTCCGCAGACACTTCAAGGTCAAGGACGTCGAGGAAGGAAAAGAGGGATCCCAACTGCTGAAGTTGCCTCCTGTGCTGGTGTTGGAATTGTATAACCGCGTTGAGAAGAGGTCTCATTCTATTAGAATTTTCTCTAAATAGATGTTTAGGGTTACCTTCACGGACGAGCTCAAGCTGAATGAGTTTCTGGTAAAAAAGGAAGAAAATCAAAACTACACATACCACCTGCATGGAGTCATCACCGCTATGAACAACTTTCACAAAACTGGCGGCCACGCCACCATCTTCATTAAAAACCAAGATGGGGTTAGTCAAGAGATTTTTTAAAAGGTTTCTAAATTATGAAGTCGTTTTTTCTAAAGATCATAAAATTTGCAGACCAATTCAAAACAATTTAAGAGACAGTATCTGAAAAAAGATTTTCGATTCCTTAATAATATTCAAAAATGTTGGTTCTCCATTTTGCCGAAAAAATGATTGTTTTTACTGCTGTGAGCCTCGGTGAAAAGATTTTTCAAATAAAATATGTGAATCGATGCGACATTTTACAAGGAATCTACTGGTGGCAATGGAGTTTTTCCGAACATAAAAACCTAAATTATGGCAGGCAAATATCTCAACAATTATCGATTTTTCATCCAAACAGCCAAAAAACTAAACAACGCTAGAGTATTTACATAACATGTACGTTTGAAATGTTGCATTGATTCTTAGTTTAATGTTCCAAGTTAACTTTAACCGACATTGTTTTAATGATCCCACGTGGCTATTCAAGGAATCTATGGCGCGTGAATTTTTTACACATAAATTATTCTCTCAAGAACGATTTGTTTAAAATTTTCACAAAAAATCACACTAAAGTAGTAAAACATGCCCAATCGAATGGCTGCCTTAATTACGCTAAGAGAAAAAAGTTCTCCCACTTTTTTCTCAGACATTTATGACAGATTTGCGTTGGAACCATATTTGTTTGCGTAGCTAATATGCCCTCAAAATTCGGCTCAAACATCGCTGTTAAAGTTAAAAAAGAAAACTACCAAAACCGATAAAACATTTCGTTTTTCAGTGGCGCCATTTCAACAACAGCCGGGTATCACGCGTATCGGAAGCTGACGCTATCGAGGGCTCATTCGGAGGAGTACCCGACAAATTCAGGACTCACAATCGCCACGCATCGCATTTGGTTTATTTAAGGGATAGCTCATCAGGTTCGTTCTTTTGTGTGTTGAGTATAAATATATTAGAAATTTTCAATCAAGTTGATGATTCGGAGCAATTTTTTCAAAGGTATCATAAACAAAGGGAGTAAGTGTGGTTGAGACGGTTTGAAAAAGAAGAAAATGCAATTTACAGTTCTGCGCGGGGGAGAATTTATATCTAGTTTTTTCCTAATCAAATTTTTATTAGCGTGGAATCTGTCTTACCAAAAAAGGTTTTCAAAATTTACTAATGAAGTCTCAAGTACTGTGTCTAATCAACTTTTTCCAGAGAAAGTGGTGCGTCCCATCACAAGCGAAGACGTTCCTGACGCGTTGCAAGTCCGGTTTGCGAAGGAGCAGAAAGCCAATGAAGAACAGATAAGGTTGTCCAAGGAAAAGAAGGAGCGGAAGAAGGCCAGAAAGGAAAAGAAAGAATCCGAGCGAAAGATGAACCAGGACGGAGAATAGTGTCATTTTCCAGTAGCGAATCTGTGTAATTCATTAATTCACGTGTAATTTGCATAATGTGATGTGTTGTACTAGTATTTCATTCAGAATTTTATTTATGTATTTTATTCATTAATATTCATTATTTGTGAGCATTTATATAGGACGTTGGTGAATTGAGTGCGTTTCTGTCTTTTTCTTAGTTTGTCGATAATTTGTTGTGACACCGGTTAACCTGAACCGGTCAATTCGTGCACATAAAAATGTGTATTCTATTAAATAATGAAATATTTGATGTATGTTAAGACAAGAATTCTCTAACTCTTACAAATGTATTCCCATCCTTGCGACATGGGGAAAACCGAAAGTCATGGATTTTGCTCAAACTTTGTAAAAAACATGTATTTGACCTAAAAACACATTTCGGAAAGTTTTAGGTCAATATCGATTTTTTGAACCGGGTTACGGTAGATCGCCATGGGTTACTGTAAGTGAGCACAAAATAGTCCAAATGTGGAGATCTATACATCAATCGGTTTTTGCCAATGCATGTACAATTTTCTTTGATGAAATCGTTTCAAACTATTCATGTTGGGGTAAGCTGTACTTTTTCAAAATTCAAAGGACATGATGTTTTGAGGTTTTTTGATAGTTTAGTGTACAGTGACAAAAATCGGAGCATTTTCACTACTACCATGAAATCAAGCATAAAAGTTTATACAAAACCGATGCCTTGGAAAACATCGGGTTCCCTTAGCGCGTTAACACGGAAATGTTTTTTTTACAAAGTTTGAGCAAAATCCATGACTTTCGATTTTCCCATGTCGCAGGTATGTGCATCTCTTACAGAATGTTTATCTTAAGTTTTACATACAAACTGTGTCAATGCATTGGTTTGAATAAGCGAATAAGCTGAGCGAATTCTGTGAATTCTGCGTTGAATCTTTTGAAAAGTAAGTTACCAACTTTTCCGGTATAACACGTGTCATCACAGGTGAAGTTTAGGCAAATTCTTTCACGGACATGGAGATGAGGGAGCAATTTTTGTAGACAATTAGAATGATTAATTGCGACCAGTTTGGGAAAGAGATGAAACTCTTTTAAGTACGTTGGCGTGTCAGTCATTTGTTTCTCACCAATAATTTCTTATAAAACATCATAGCTACTTGTTACTTGCAAACAATAAAACTGTTTGTAATCAATAAGCTGCTGAAAGTCTCCTACTTGTAATACAGGGTACCTGTTATCAGTTTTTCTAAGGCGCTTAAGGTTGCCAAAAATCTGTTCTTTCGTCTATCCGACATCCGGTGGTAACTAAAATTCTTGAACTTTACTAACAAAATAAAGTGCATTTGAGGCGATATCACGCCTGCGTCTGTGTTCAGAACAAATGGTTTGCCACTATTTTGCAAAAAGATTGTTGACCTCGCTACCTATAAACATGCGGAGAAATGTTTTAAATTGAGGGAGTTTTGGTCTCAAAAATCCGCAAAAAAAACCCTTATGAAATTTTTGAACAGAATTTTATTTGTGAGCAATGGTCACCCCCTTCAATTACCAGATAGAGTATATTTTTCTGAGCTCAAAACAGTAATGAAGTTGTGAAAAAAGTTGTTTTTTGAGGTAGATATGCGTTTCCCAAGATCCGATAGAAAATCACATAAGGGGGAGCCTTATGTGATTTTTTCAAAAAAATATTTTTTGAAACCAACCTTTCTAGTTTTAATTTACCAGAAAGAGTACAGTATGCTGATTCCAACAACCTATAAACATGCGGAGAAATGCTTTAAATTGAGGGATTTTTGTGGGAGGGGCTCTGTCAAGGTGACCCTTCTTGGAATTTTTCTAAAAAAAAGTTGAAAGTACATCACTAAAAAGATAAGGTGTTAACTAAGAAAACCTTTTTTTGCAAAAGTTGATTTGGTTAAGGTTGAAGCTAGTTTTGTTAATTTGAAGGGCTGCCCCTGAATTCTGCTTTGTGTGCAATAGCGGCGGAGACGCGGCTGTGATGTGGCGCGCACTCGTAAGGGATCGGCACCGCTGCGGCACGGGGTTATATAAGCGGCGTCGTTTCATCTGCCTGCATGAAGCAGTTGGAACTACTAGCGTCACCCGTAAGCGTATATCCGGGGCACGTCGTTGGTAGAGCGCCTCCTGTGTGAATCGTGAGTTAATGTTCAGCTGTTTGGGGTTCGGCTGGCTTCATCTCATACCGATCGCTTCTAGGAGTTTGATTGACGAAGGGGTGGGGACGTCCCTCCGATTCACAACCATTTGCTTTTTAGACATTTTTTCAGTCACGTGATTTGAGGGAATCGTCTTCATTCCCTTCCTTATTTTAAAAGTAAATACGTCACAATTATCACTATTTTTGACAAGTTTCAAGAAAAATTTCACAAGAACTGGGAATTTTCTTAAAAGCGACCGGTGGCACAAAAGCGTGCATTCGAACTGTTACCCCAAACTAAAGGTACCTCCATCTCATGGCTTCTAATTCAAAAAAACGGGTCAAGAGAATTCTAGACGGTTATGACATACTTACAGTCTGGTGGGTGACATTACTTAATTCCATTGCGACGAGGATACTGTAGACTAGGCTGCTGCCGACGGAACACAGAAATTCACCTTATTTCGCCTGTTTTTCATTAAGGTCCTAAGGGATACCTTAAGTCCTAAATTCCACAACTTGGTTCAACCCTAACCAAAAATTGTTTTGAAGGTGGCAATCGATTTCTATTTTCGCTTGCAGAAAAATCTCTTCTGTTCCCATAAAACGCTCCCATAAAAAGCTATGAAGAAAAGAATTGCGACGGAGTACCTTCATCTTGCCGGCTTCTCAAAAACAACCGGTGTCACATGGAACTTAGGAAAACATCCGATATAAATGCTCACAAATAATGAATATTAATGAATAAAATATATAAATGAAATTGTGAATGAAATACTAGTACAACACATCACATTAAGCAAATTACACGCTGAAAGTAGTCAAAAGAAAACAACCGATTCTCTACTGGTGTATTACACTAATTTCCGTCCTTGTTCATCTTCTGATCGGATTCTTTCTTTTCCTTTTCGGCCTTCTTCCGCTCCTGGTTTTCATTGTACAACTTCATCCGTTCATTTTGCCTTTCAATAATGGCTTCCCGCTCTTCCGCAAACCGAAACTTCAACTCGTCAGGAACGTCTCTGCTTTTGATTGGGTCCAACACGTTGTCTGGAAAAAGTTGATTAGGCACAGTACTTGAGACTTCATTCTAAATTTTGAAATCGTGTTTTGTAAGACAAACTCCACGCATATCAGAATTTGATTAGGAAAAAGCGAGATATAAATTCTTCGAGTACGCATTAGCGCTATTGTTTTGTCTTTCTGTTACAACATAAAAATATAACTAACTATAATTTTCTACTTGTAAAATAAGTGTCTTTTAATTAAAAGATAGAAAGTGTATGCAATATGTGTGAAAAGAATAAAAGTAAGGGATTTGTCCGGATGTAAAAAAGTAATTCAATAAAAAATGTTATTTCCAAACAAGAAGACACCGCTTGATTTGAAATCCTTAAAAACTAATCTCCGCAAAATTAAATCAGAATAAGTATAATTGTTTTTTTATCATTTTATGTTTGCGGAGGTTCGTTTTCAAGGATTTCAAATCAAGCGGTTTCTTCTTTATTGAAAATAGCATTTTTATTTTCTACATTCGGACAAATCTCTTACTTTTGTACGTTAGACACATATTCTATTGATCTTTTAAGAACAACCGTTGTTGAAAATTTAAACTTTGAAAATGTAATTTCATAACTACTGTAGATGTGAATATGTTAGCGGCCTGAGGACGCCATCTTCGGTAAAACAGCGGCCTCAAAACAGTTGTCAAAATCCCCAAGAATGTGTATCCATCATAGCTTTAAAATCGATACGTGGAAAACGATGGCATAGGTGACATGCCTTCCAAACTTAGCCAAAATCGTAAAACAATTGAGAGCATGTTGAAAAAGTGAAACTTTTGTCGGGTTTACGTGTTGAGAGATTTCCAAAAGGTCTATCTTTAGGATTTGGTTGGTTCGACCCAGTTACAAAAACCGGATGCGCGCACAATAACCCTGGACAGAAATCGGTATTTATCCAAAAGGTTTGGAAATGTGTTTCGGGGTGAAATACATGCTTTTGGTAAAGGTTGAGCAAAATCCATTTTTCTGTGGCACAATAGTGCTCTACATAATTTACATAATTTCGGTGTTGCGCGCGAACCCTGCTTTTTCAAACGGTTTCAACGCTTACTCTCTGTGTTCATGAAGGCTTTAAAAAAGTTGCTGCGAGCGAATCCGAACTACTTGATTGAAAAGTTCTAATATATTTAAACTCAGGACACAAAAGAACAAACCTCTTGAGCCATCCCTTAAATAAACGAGATGCGATGCGTAACGGTTGTGGGTCTTGAACTTGTCCGGTACTCCTCCGAATAGCGTCGGCTGACGATACGCGCGACACAACCGTGTTGTCAAAATGGCACCACTGAAAAACACAATGTTTTAAACTTTTTTGGTTGTTTTTCTTTTAAAACTTTAACAGCGATGTTTGAGACGAACCCTGAGGGGGGAGAATACGTACACAAATATCGTTCTATCGAAAAACTGTCAGAAATGTCTGAGAAAAAAGAAATGCGAGAACTTTTTTCTCTTAGCGTAATTTAGGCAACCATTCGATTGGACATGTGTTACTATATTAGTGTGATTTTTTGCGGAGTTTTAAAACAAATCTTTTTTGAGAAAATAATTTTTTTGAAAAAAATTGCACGCGCCACAGATTTCCTGAAAAGCCACGTGGAATAATTAAAACAATGTCTATCAGTTAAAATTATCTTGCAAAATCAATACAACATTTCAAACGTATATGTTATGTAAATACTCTAGAGTTGTTTAGTTGTTCGACTGTTTGGATGAAAAAGCGATAATTGTTCAGATATTTGCCTGCCAGGGTTCAAGTTTTCATGTTCTAAAAACACCATTGCCACCAGTGGGTTCCTTGTAAAATTTAACATCGATTCACAGGTTTAAAAAAACTTTTTTCAAAGGCTTACAGCAGTAAAAACAATATCCTCGTTGTAATACTTATATCGCGCGGTCGTCGCGGTTATGGAATTTAGGGTTTTATGGTAAGTGACCCAGGTGGCCCAATTTGCGTGCTATTTGGGTCAATATAAGACACTTTTCATTTTTTTCGGCCAAATGGAAGACCAAATTTTTTGAATATATTAAAGGAATCGAAAACACTCCATTTTCTCAGATATTCTCTTAAATTGTTTTGAATTGGTCGGCAATTTTTATGATATTTACCAAAAACGACTTCATAATTTAGAAACCTTTTAAACAATCTCTTGACTAACCCCATCTTGGTTTTTAATGAAGATGGTGGCGTGGCCGCCAGTTTTGTGAAAGTTGTTCATAGCGGTGATGACTCCATGCAGGTGGTATGTGTAGTTTTGATTTTCTTCCTTTTTTACCAGAAACTCATTCAGCTTGAGCTCGTCCGTGAAGGTAACCCTAAACATCTATTTAGAGAAAATTCTAATAGAATGAGACCTCTTCTCAACGCGGTTATACAATTCCAACACCAGCACAGGAGGCAACTTCAGCAGTTGGGATCCCTCTTTTCCTTCCTCGACGTCCTTGACCTTGAAGTGTCTGCGGAGGTTTTCCATGACTGAAATAACAAAAGTTCATTTGAGCTCTACGTTAAAGTTTGCTCTGCTTTTTCAGCAGTGTGGTAGATGACATTGTTTTATGACAGAGAGACAGAGAAACAGAGAAACAGATAGATAGAGAAACAGAGGACACAGAGAGAAGAGCCGTAAGAGAGACAGAGAAACAGATAGATAGAGAGACAGAGACAGAGAGACCAAGAGGCAAATAGATATAGAGAGAGACAGAGAGAGAGACAGAGAGAAAGAGAGAGAGAAAGAGAGAGAGAGAGAGAGAGAGATAAGAAAAGAGAAGAAGAAATAGGAATTAAAAAACCTGTATGTGAATAATAAGCTAAAAAGGGGTAAGAGTTAAATAGATATAATAGATGTAACCGTTTTGCCCCTTAGCTACTGACGGGGAAAAAATCGATATATTAGAGTGAGCGGGGGCATAGTTAAATAGAAATTTCTAATTGAAAAGTTGAATACTTCATAAAAGAAGCCTCACTCTGAAGTTAGTATAAAAGAACAAGAAAAAAGAGGAAAAGATACAAGTTTAAATAATGGTAAAGAAAACAGAGATGATAAAGGGAAGGATGGGAAAGGAGAATCGATGGAAGAAAGCTCGCGAAAATGTGACTTTGGCGCCAAAGGGTAACCTGGACGCGGCAATTATGCACGCAGAGAGAAACAGAGAGAGAGAGAGAGAGAGAGAGAGATAGAGAGAGGCAGAGAAGCAGAGAAACAGAGAGACAAATAGACAGACTAACCATCAGACGATTTTTCTATCTCAATCTTCAACTGTGGTTCTCTCTCGATCGAACTTTATTGTTGACCATTGTGGACAGTGAAATTTTTCACGGCAGATTCAAAATACTTCTTGATGATGTTGCGGGACTGAAACAATTGCTATCTGGAAGACGAAACAATGATTACCCCTATGTCGTTCTCCTCCTTTTTTAATTTGTTCAAGAGGACGGAGAAGGCATGTGCACTGTTGAATCCTCCATCTCTGATTTCCAGAGCCTTGGTTATCCTATCCGTGTACACATAACTATAGCTGGTCTGAAAAAATGCAAATACGATCAAAGTGTTATGTTACCGAGAGATGGAAGAAAAGATTCTGCATTTCCCTTATTAAGCTAGTAGGATCATCTGTCGGCCACATGTAGAGAGCCTGAAAGGATGCAATTGTTTTTTGTGTTTTGCATATTTTCATAAAACGGGCAAACTCTCGTCCTGTTCAAAGGGGAAGGACCTTGTAAAATTGATTTTTCAAATTCTCTTAACAATTAGTTTATTGACTAGATATCGTTGTGACGATTCTGAAACATACCCCTTTTATAACATTTGGGCTTCAAAAGGGGCGCGTTTACACGGCCGTTTTACGCGTTTGCCGCACGTAAACACGGCTTAAGTGAGCGAGAAAGTGTGATAAATGGGGAGACGCAGAGTTGACGGCAGTTCAAATGATAATTTCCCTAAAATTTCAAGCGCTTCTAAATCGGTTCATTTTTATCAAAAATAGGTAATTGAGGTATTTTTCGGATGCCTGGGAATGAGATCTAGGCTTTTATCAAAAAAAAAGAGAAAAATTATTTTTACGCGGTCCTTCCCCTTTAAGTTTTTTTTGTCTTTAGTATCTTTCGGAACCAATCAGCATTTTTTAAATCTTTTAGTTAGCATTCGTCGCCCGAAAATCGTCTCATCTCGCATCGAGCCTTTTGAAATCGCATCTTCGGTTTGGAAGACCCCAAGGGTCAGGGTGGCTCTATGTCGGACCGTGTGTCCTACTAGACAAAGCTGAAGGCCCGGACCCCCCCCCCCCCCTCCCAAGAAATTTCGTGGAATTTTCTCTTACTTTTCGCTTTGTCAAAGAAAAGAGTTTGCTAAAGGGCGATTTGAAAACAAATCTACTCAGCGCTTCGGGCTGGGTATAATGAGATTGATGGTGCATTTGACTCCAAATTGTCTTAACGAATCTCGTAGTTTAAATGAGAAAAAGCGAATTAATGTCACCTACCCTTTGGACCGGAATGATGGAGTGGAGAAGCTGCAGAAGGGAAATGATGGAGCAGATTCCGTTCTTGTTCTCAAGGCCCACATAACCAGACAGGTGCCTGCTGTTCCATCTTAATCGCAATGAATCATAGCTACGCGATGAAAAATTACGGCATGTTCCGGGGCGCATCTGCCACGATCTCAGCAGTGAACTTGACGGTGTTGTCCTTGCACAAACCCCTGTCGGGGTTCAAGAGTTCCTGAAAAAAGACTACCATATTTCAAACCAGAAAAATAAGATATTACTTTAAAAATTTGTTTAAAATGTAATTTGGAATGGAACGATATATTACATGACATTTGAAAGTTGCTTTTTCATTAATGGCGCGCCGCGACGGGTCAAATGTTGAAAAAGCGACTTTCTTAAAAGTGTCACAAAACCACTTATGTTTATTATATAATGATCAAAAGTGTGGTTCAGCCTAGATAAACAATTAAGAGGCATGTCGACCCTTACTGAAATACAGTCTCCTCAGTCAAACAAAAGAAACTAAAAATAAACCGAAAAAAAAACTTTCAAAACACGAAAGCGTTTTCTTTGAAAACAAATCTCATTGGAATTATATGCGAGAAAAGGCGATTTGTGAAAAAAGTGAGTGGTTTTAAACTGGACAAACTTTCGAAATTCCCAAATTCTGCAATGCAAAGGTGGTTTTGGATTGCCAAAAGTGTATCGTCAGGTTAAATTGTTTTGTTCTACTTTTAAAGTTTCTAAAATTTTAATTTTAGATCAAATGTTTTCCCACATCCCACACAATCCACTCTTCCTAACCATCGCTTTGAAACGACCTTTTTAAAATTAGACGTTGAATGTTTAACCATAATTACAAAAAAATTAATACTAAAAACAGTAGCCCCCCTCCGCCGCGCCGTTTTGCAAATGTACAAAAAAGATTTAAGCTATGAAAGCCAAAATGGAACACTTCAAAGTAAGGGGAAACTATTTCCATACGGGCAAAAATGATTTCTCGAGGCGGGATTCAAACCCGGGCCGTGAGATTGGGAGTCTAATGCATACGCCATCATACCAAAACACCGCGCAATTCTACTGTTCACAAACTAAGCGTAAGTTTCCTAAGCACGTTGGGAATTCAGCCAAAAAAAATACCCAGACTAAAAGAAACACTATTCTTGCTCCAATTTACCAAACACTTACATTGCAAGGGAAGCTGAACTTGCAGGCGTTCATCCTGTCAATGAACATGTGGGTCAACTTCACAGATTCCGTGTCGACTCCCTCAGACTGTGACTCCACCTAGGTTTCAAAATGAGAAAACAACCCTTTTAGTGTAAGGTACCTTCATGGTGACGGTAGCTGGACATTTGATGGGAATGTCGGTGGATCTACAGATGAAGTAGAAGTTGATCTTGCGGCGGGTCTTTTGAGTTTCTCTGTCGGTGTGGTCGCTAAAGTTAAACTCAAATCAGAAAGTTGGTGTTATATACCTTGTCGTGGCGATGGCCTGCCAGATGTGGCCTCTGACATAGACGGGCTCGGAGAAGCGGGGAGCCTCCGTGTCCGGCGCGCCTGCGCAGAATTCTGCAAAGGAGGGGATCTCAAGGGTGACGGTGGCCTCCTGCTTGTACATATCATCTGAAATTTTGGAAATATTAATCTTACTGAATTTGGAATGTTTAGTTAAAGAAATGTGATACTTAGTTAAAGATTTTCAGTTCCGAAATGCTTAAACTAACATTTTTCTAATTATTTTCAATCACGTCTTAGCGAGCGTTAGCAAGCTAAACGCGTCCTAGTAGTTCTGATGGTTTTAGTGAAAACGGGGGTTTAGTTTTTTTTTAAACTATTAAAAAATTAACGACACCTACCCGGCTTGTTTTTTAGAGCAGAGATCCGATTTTTGATGGCAGCTGAAAATTACAATAAATTGGTTGTTGAACCGATTTTTCAAAAAATCTAAGATCAAACAAGGTATGAAAATAACCTTCAGCTGCCTTAGCTGCTTTCAGAGGAACAGACGTGAAATGGTGCGATATCCTGGACTGCCGCCATTTTGTCATAATTTCAGTGATCACTAAAAAACTGTTATATAAATCAACAACAAAGAATTTACCAGTGAGTGGCTTTTCCCTTGTTTGGGTGAGGGTCTCCTTTTGCAAGAAGAACGCTAAAAATAAATGTTTAAAATTTTCTTATTAGTATAGTCATTAATAAATTCAATAAAAAACCGAAAACCAACGCATTATGTTTGTTTCCCCAGTTTGAGGATTTTGTGATTATGGTCCGATAATGGTAAAAAATCAATGTTTGGATTCTTTTCCCGAAATATGGAAATTACGGCTAAACTAACATAAGTCTAATAAAAGCGCTTTATGTTTGTTTTTAACCGTTTAGCAAGCGTGGTGGAAGGACTGTCAGCACCGCTTTTCGAGCCCGGTTTGATCTGGAACTCTAACGTCGGCGGGCCGTCCCAGGTTGGCAGCTTTTAGAATGTTTTCAACTAACTCTAAGTTTGTAGTTTACACTTACGCTTCGCGCTGGGCGCAATCATTTGGTTATAAAAATTCGATTCCAAAAAACTATTCAACTTATAATTTTGAGACTTCGAAAAACTAAGGATTATTAGATACTTCACATTTATTTTTGATTGTGATGCAAAAGGTGCAGTTTGCGTAACTGAAAAAATCGATTGCAAAAATAAGATTGAAGGAGCTCCGGCCAGATTGCGACTTGAAGCTTTAAAAAACTTTCTTCGCAATGCTGTCTGATGTAAAAGACTGCGCCAAGGCGGTTTAAAGTTGCAATAAACAGTATCAAAGCGGTCTGAGGCTGTATTTGTCTCAAGCGGCCTTAGGCTGTAAAAAATAATATACAGGTGGGCTAAATATGTAAAAAAATGGTCTTTAAAACAGCCTGACTACGCGAGTATTAGTCTCGAAGTGGTTAATTAAAAGAAAATATAAATTCAATGCGGCCAGAGAAAACAACAAATAAGCCTTAAGCGGCCTGAGGCTGTTTGAAACAGTCGTTAAAGAGACAGACAGCCGGCTCTGCGCCACTCACTTTTTAACACTGCTTCGCTTTTAAACATTTCAAACGGGATTTGAGACCACATCGAAAAAAAGTTTCTCGCATACGAATCATCTACGACGATTTTCCTTGTTGAATTGTAGGTGATGTAAAACCTCACTGAGGCCTCTGCCAGAAACGCGTAACTATCGCTTTATCAGGGTCTCGGAGAAATCATTTCAAATGAAATGTTGCTGTAGGGAATCAGGAAATCAGAAACCGTCTAAATATGGCTATACAAACAAATGCATTCTTGTATGTTTGGCTGTAATGAATTGTTTTAAGCGGCCTGAGGTTAAAAATAGCCGCCAAATAAAATGACCAAATTTGAGCAAAAAACCCGATTTTTGACTAAGGGCCCGGCTTGGTATAACAGTGCACGCGTTAGTCTCTGAATCTAGCGACGGGGGTTCGAGTCCCGCCTGGGGAAATTCTTTTGCTTTTCAAGAAATAATGTTTCCATTTAGTATCGCGTGTTGGCTTTTGTTTTTGCCCCTTAAAGTTTTTTTCGTGGTTTCTGCTGACCATGTTTACCCAGTAAAACTTTCAGAGGGCGTAATTTTCATATTTATGCTAGGAACAATGAAACTATTGAAAGCAAAAACCAAATTAATGGATAGATTTCGATTTTGGTGTCTTAATTTGTTGTAGTGAAATGGGGACGCGTGTTTCTCCAAATCTCGCGACCGGGGTTCGATCCCCGCAGTGGTCAAACTTTTAGCATGTTAAGAAATATGGTTTCCACATAGTATCAGAGGTTACATTTTACTTTTAAATCTTTTCGAAAATTTTTTTTGAGATAGAATGCTATTGTTCTATGTTTAAGCGGTCTAACACTTATATTGTTCACTTTTTATACGATGAGGAGCAAAACCACCCATTTTTTTTTGCAAATCGCATTTTCACGCATATGAATTTTACAAGTTTTGCTCAAATTGGAGTGCTATAAAACCAAAACTGTGACACACAACTTAATGTTTTCAATTTGTACAATGCCTTTACCTTAGTTCAAGTGTGTAAATTGTGTTTAACATTTTCGCACATCCCCCTACACCATAAGAATGTACTGAAAACTAACGGTTTCTTCTGGGGCAAAACTCCGGAGCTGGTTTAAACTCTTTTCTCATCCCTGAAAATACTGGTTTAAATTTCAGTAACGTAAAATTATATACCGAAAGCCGTAGCACTAGCTGGAATTCTCTGGAGATCTTTAATCATCTGTTCGATATCTGCCAGGATCCCAGGGTCGGGAACACTTGTGAGAGGGAGAGGTTGAAGAGGGACTTGATCGACTGAAAAAAAAGGAATGTTTCACATAAGTGGACAGGATATGACCCTTTTCTAAGCCTTTTAAAAATATTAGAAAGTTAGATTTTTTTTAACCAAAAAGCAAAAGTATGACGCTAAAGCGGATTCGATCCAACGGCCATTTGGGCAACAATCTAACACCTCCACTACTAAACCACTCTTGGTTTTTGCATAGCGCGGATTACGCGCTTAATTAGCGTGCGTCTCTCCACGTCCCGGATTTGTATTTTTGACGGCGCGCGAACCGTGGGAAGTGCTCAACACTGCCTAATTCTTATTGCGATGTTTTTAATAGACAGTGGAAAATATATATAAAAAGAATGTTTCGTTATGAAAATTCACATGTAAAACAAACCCTCAAAATGGAGCATCCAGCATTTTAAAAGAACCGTAAGGGTCCTTTTTCAAGTTTATTTTAAATAATTATGCATATTTTTCTTATTTTGGTTTAAATATTCGATTTTGTTCAAATTGTCAGATAAACTGGAAATTTTAAATTCCATCCTCGAAGCAGTTTTTTCCAACGGCCGCCAGCTAAGGGCCATGCGCATCTGCCGCCGCCCGCTATTTACAGGACAGTATGCGGTAAAGTGCCCGTTGGCACGGCGTTAACTTTTTTGTGCGGCAAACCGCAGCTCGTATTTCAAAAACTGAAAAACAATGGAAATTTAGTATTTTAAGTTGGACAATGAGAAAATGCTCAGTAATTTTCTTTAAATAGTTGTTTTTGCGATGTAACAATACCCCCAAGCATTAGTCTTATGCTCAAATGTGTCCGCGGCGGACCTCTCTCGTTGTCTGCGTTTTACCGCGAAAGAGCTGCGACCAACTGCCGTACAGCATTAGCGGCGCCGGGAGGGGTTGCAGCTGCTAGGCCACGCCAACTGTAATTGCGAGTGTTGCGTTGGGAAAATACAATGAACCCGCCAAAGGACCCTGACGGTCCCTTTAACGCATCAATAAATTAAAAAGAATTACGTGTAATAGGCGACGTTTTTACACCAATACGCTCCTTTTGAGGGGGTGAAACTTGTAAACAAAAAATTGTTAAAGCGGCGGTCAGTATTTTAAAGTACGTTAGAACGCGGTGATTCATTCAACGTGATCGAAATATTGAAACTTTTGAAAATAGCGATCCATGCGCTTTAATGCGCTGAGCGAGTATCGCTACCTAAGCAACACAAAACTTGAAAATAAAAAAAATAAAAATATAAAAAGACTTGAAAAGAAAACGGGCGATTTTTGTGTAACTAACCTTCTGCCTCTCTCCTCTCAGGACTAATATTCAGAGCCCTGGGAACGCCTTCAATCATCCGTTCTGAAACATTGCTTTATATTTTAACCAATATGAGTTATACCAATATCATCCAAGATGTCACGGCCCGGAGGTGGAGTGATTAAATTTAAAAGAGGGACTGGAGGATTTGCAGGAACTGAAAGACAACATTATTTGAACGTTTTGTTAAAAGTTATAACATTTAAATGCAATTTGAACATTAAAAGATGAACTAACCCTTAGGCATTTTCCTCGGAGGCCCCTGATGGAGGTGGTAGTCAACGACTGGCTGCTCTTGAAGCTTGATCGTGCCTGAAAGAATATGACGTGAATACAGGTTAGAGTAAATTTTTCGTTCTTTTCAAGAGAAGTAAGGGTTTTTTGGAGGTGGTTTAAAAACAAGCAGTGATAGACTTGTTATTTTATTCAGCGGCTCGCGCAATTCTAATTCAGGTAAAATCCGCCAAAGGTTTTAAATGCGTGAGAAACAGCTGAAGGAAAAAAGACTTGAAATAGTTTTACTAACGTTCATTATTTAACACGACAGGCGACTGTGGCGGTGGACCAAAACGGCGTTTTCTCGGCAACCGCTGCCATTTAGCAAAATTGAATCTAAACACTTTGAAGGCAACATGATTCCTCATCGAATGCCTTAAAGCATACCAGAATTCTCCGAATTACCCCTGGGATCCTTTCCGAGTAAATATTCAGCAAGTTTCAACCATTCTAAGATACCAAAAAGGAAATTTTTAACCTTTTAGTATTTAGTTTCTTTGCCAAGTAATTTACGGTCACGGGTTTTAGGTCATTAGTGAAGGATGCATATTCGTTGATGCTTTGGTCAAATAAACAATTGCTCAACTAAATCAAAGTTTAAATAAAGAATAATTACAAAATCCTACCTTCTTGTTTCGGTGGAGCTGGAGTTGATTGGCGAGGAAGATCTACTTCTTGTTGAGGTACCACGACAGGCTGCACTGGAGTCTCACTGGCGGGAGTTGGAAGGACAGGAGCTGAAAATAATGAATTTAATTGCGTTAAAGACCATCAGCATCTGATCTATTTTATTGCCTGTTGTTAACCCAAACAGGTGATTAGGACCAGGCTAAGGCAGCTTCCTCCTAATCGTTGACAGCCTCATGCCGCATCAATATTTGTGACGCGTAATTATAAACCCAGGCCGCTTTGAGGCGACTACAAACCACCTCAGGCCGCTTTTTCGCTTTGGCAACTTCCGCAAAGTGGAGTTGCCTGGGCAGGGGGTGGCTGAAGTGACGGATCATTCTGAGCAGGACGAGCTCCTGGTGCTCGCGGTGAAGCAGAGCTTTGCGGGGGCGCTGAAGGAGGTGCTTCGGTATCGGAGTCACCTTAAACAAGTGTATTGTTAAGATATTTTGATTTTTAGCGATTTTGGATTAAAAAAAGATAAAGCAGGTTTTTTGCATTTTATAAAGGTTCTCACAAAAGAAATGTTCAAACAAACGATTCAGATTGGTTTTACATTTTTAAAATCACGTTAAGTTTTGTTGCTTATTGTTCAAAACATTGTTGGAGTTTAAGCTTCAATTTTGTACAAACCTGTGAGAAGCGCCGCGAATCGACGTTGTTTCGTCGTCCTTGGCGGTACTTCTGCTGAGCGTCGGCGAACTGAAAAAATATGATTTTAAAAATAACTTTAAAAACTAGGGTGCCTCCTTCCCCACACCCGACTAACTAAGAAGCATGTCGAACGAACGATATGGGTTGACAACGCTTGATCAATTGCAAACAGTAAGATTTTAGTCAAAGAATGGGAGCGATCGAATGGAATGAATCTTCTGTTGTTTGATCCTTGAGGCAAACACGCGCCAGAAGCTTGCAAAGAGTGAATCCTGATTCAAAAAAAAAAGAGTAGTATCGATGGATAGAATAAAAAAGCGATTTTCTTAAAAGTGTCAGAAACCATTTATACCAAAAAAAACTAACCAAAAGGTTTTGGTCATCAGATGATTGTCTCTAACCCTTAAAAGGCATGCCGACTGAGACACCGTCCAGAAGCGTCATAAGCTTGAAAAGCGTATTGAAATGAGTGAGATAGATGGATGATGTGTTTGCGGTGCGTAATCAATAGTTCTGATTTTAGGATCTCGAGAGGAAAGGGCGGGAAGACAAACTTTTTTCTTTTTTACTATCTACTATTTTAGTTAAAACCTACTAGGTGCGTGGCGGTGGGCATTTCGAGGGGCTTCTTGACGTTCGGCTCGTGCACCTGGCTGCACTGGGACCGGAGGCAGCACAGGAAACTGCGCGCGAACTGGAGGGCGACCTCCTAATGGTCCATCTTGACGAAGACGGGTGTTTCCTTCTTGTCCTGCCTGGACTGCAGGACTGTCTGAAAAATATATAGTTAAAGGATCGGACTAACAAAGTGTGCTATTTAGATTCGGCCTGTGAAATAACGTTATCAAAAAAGTCGTTGTTCAAAATGTTTTGACCCCTGACAGTTATATAAAATTATGCTAGATTTGTTTTCGAATTTTTGCATATCAAAATATCAAATCATGCGTTCAAAAATGCAGAGGTCAGAAATCAAAAGCATTTTATTAATAGTGTCAAAGTGTTTTATCGATTTAACGGAACTTTGAGGTTTCACCCTAGTCACGATGCAAATATGGATGCCAAGTTTTGAAGAAAATATCGTTGAAATAATAAACTATATAGATGAAACAAACAATTCCGCTTAATTTGGGGAGTTGAAGTTTTTTAAAATCTAAGATTTTAGTTATATTAAAGCTTTTTTTTTTTTAGAAAAATAAGGAAATTGAAAAAAACGCTTTTTGAAAAATTGAAATGTCAAATGTAAGCTTCATTTGAATTTTGTTCTAACCTGCTCGAGCTCGGCGATTCTGGCGACTACTGGGAGGGCTTGAGACTGATCCGGAGCGGACTGAAAAATATAAGAAAAATAAATAAAATAAAAATAATGAAAGAAAAATACTTCATTTGTATTGGATTTTTTTCGTTTTATATGGATAGACAAAATCAACTGCAAAAATGAATCCCACACGTAACCATGAAACCCTACCGGGTGCATCAGAGAGAACGAGTCTAGCAGAGCTAGACGGAACTTGCGTTCTTGAAGACTGACCGCCTGAAACAATTGATTAAATAAAAACAATTAGGTTTGTTAATCGCTAAACTCTCTCAGAGTTGTTCTAATGTACCAACCAGCCAATTTAGTTTTCTGATTGGACTGCCAGCGACGTTCCAGCAGATCCTGTACGGTGGAGGGATGGCTGAGGTCTTCGTCTGGCTTCGAAGAATTTCCTGAAAGTACTGGGTATTAGCAACTTTTAAAAAAATTATCCAGCGGCCTGAGGCTATTCCCAACTCTCTCGATGCTGGGTTGAGACGTATGTAAAGCGGCTTCTTAGAGGCCTGCGTCTGTAAAAAAACCTGCAGAAAACGGCCTGAGGTTCTTATGAACAATTTCTATAACTTTGAAATACTATTTTTTACCCTAACCGGGGCCTGAAGTTAAAAGAACTTCTCTCAAAGCGGTCTTAGTCTGTCATGAAACGTTTAAATGCGGCCTGATGCTTAAATAATACGCCTACAAGCAAACTGAGGTGGTCAGATACAGTAAGGAGTAATCGCCTCCAAGTGGTTCTGAGAACTTGTCTACAAGCGATTCGGATCCCTATGAGATAGAATCAATGCGTCCTGCGGCAGGGAAGAAGCCTCTCAAAATGTATAAAGCGGCCTGAGGCTGTAAAAAGTCCTTTACAAGCGGCCCAAGTGTGTAAGCATTCACCTCAAAGCGGCGTAGTTTTTAACGAAACTTTTGAATGAGGCAGAAGACTCTGAAAACCTAAAGCTGTTAGAAAACTTCACAAATGGGCTTGGGGCTGCCTCAATAGTCTCACAGCGGCCTTAGGCTCTAAGAACTCGCAAACCAACCTCTGAAAACAGAAGCGGATCCTCCTTTCTTCTCATCCGGTTTCTCCTCCCTCGTGTTTTTCTTGGCTTTCGTTGCAGACCCAGCGGCTTCTCTGCGTGCTTCAGCTCTCTTCTGGTCTTCCTTGGCCTTTTCTTCAGCCGTCCTCTTGTTCTTCTTCTCACAGTCGGCCTTCATCTTCTCCTCCAGATCCTTGGTGCTGGCGATGGGCTGCTGTCTTCGAGTGCCAACGCTAAAAAAATCATAAGACATTAACATTATATTACTCACTAGACATATGCGCGTCCTCCAGTGCTTTCCTCCCAGCGCCACATGTCCTCGTCGAATTTCTTCTTCATGTCCGCAGCGGTCTTCTCGAGAAGCTCCTTCTGCTCTTTGCTGCGACCGATATCGGCCTGAAAAAATACTTATTCTCGGAAAATGTTAAGACAACCATTTTTAGCCGTCTTTTAAAAAATATTGTCAGCCGAAGATGGATTTGACAAAGAAAAACTCACAACTTTACGGCGGAGGTAGTCCTGCTTCCTCATCTGACTGAAGGACTCGTTGATGTAGTCGCTGATTTCATTCTCGTTCTCCACCATGGCTCGCAGCAGCTTCTCCTTCTCGAACGTTTCCTGATATAATCAATTTTAAAAATTACAACAGTTTCTCGTACATATGTAGTGTTAAATTAATGCTTCAACAAAGGTACACTAATTAGACAGAACATTATAACATTAAAAGTAAGCATTCGCATTAAAAGTAAATAATAGCATTAAAAGTAAGCAAATGCTGTGGTCATAAATTGGCTGAATTTTACATTCTGAGACAACTACACTCCCTTTCCAGCCCTTCCGGGTCACTATCGATTTTTCGCCCGAATTACTGTAGGATACGGTAGATTCCTTCGAACTCATTCAAATTCAAGGTGTGCGTTCAATAGCATTTGCAAAGTTGAAATGCAATCCACTAGAAAAAAATTATATTTTCGGCCTTTTTTACTTGACGTTTTTACAAGCCTTCAAAATTTTTAAACGTGTTTTGCATTTTCATCCATATATTGAAATATGCCGATTCATTGCGCACCTTTTTAAAGTTGAATTTGAAAAATCGAAGCGAAATCGAAAGTCGTCTAAAACACACCTCGGGGATCAGCTCCTTCAGCTTTTTCTCCAAAGCATCTATGAGCTCGTCGTACTTTTTCAGTGCCTTCGTTCTCCATTTGTGGAGATCCTCTTCATATGCCTTCTTCTCCATTTCAGCCATTTTATACCTGTATCGTCGAGTGAAGTACGGCTCAGAGAACTGCGGCCTGTTCTCTTTCTGAAATATGATCCTTTTTAGCATAAAACATCTGTGAGCAATAAAACGTTTTATTCTTATAATTTAAAGTTATTCGAAAACTAATGTTCTCAATTTTCCGCGGTGAGTTTGGAGATTGCGTTTTTGTTCAAAGAAACGCCCGACTCGTTTATAAAGAAATGCCTACCTTGAAGTTTTCCTGGTGCTTGAGGGGCTCCTTCTTGTTGCCATCCTTGGCCTTGTTGACGTTTTCTGACTTCCAAGGCTTCTTATTTCCAAACTCCTTGTCGAAGCTGTTCTCAGACCCATTTTCCGGTGATTTGCAGCGTCTCGGCGATCTTTCAGGCGATGGCCACCTCGTGGGTGACTGACGACGAGGGGCACCATCTCGCTTTTTGTTCGGAAGCGGATACCGGGGGACTTTGGACGGCGGGCGGCTTCGACGTGGAGATGAAGGCTGAAATAATTTTATTGGCAAAACTACCTAGATTTAACTTTGATCTCTGCCATTTTGTATTATGTTTTTGGGAACACGTCTTTTTTCGATTATGGTAGATAATTTCCGATCACAATGGGCGTTTTTTAAAGTAATGCGGGCTACGGTAATCAAACAAAATAGAAATGTTTGTACGCAACAGTATTTCCTTACTTAAAATTTGCAAATTTGATTCATTTGCGCATAAAAATTAGACCTAAAACAGTTTTCTGGAGCCTACTTTGTCATGCCTTTAGCCAAAAGCTTGTATTTGACAACCAGTTTCTATTTTTCACTTAAGTTTAGTGTAAAAACGGAAAGATTGTGATTTATCTACAAAAATTACTCCTAGCCTGCAAAAATTAAACCAATGTGTAGTGTATGGAATCGAAAAACTTACAGCAGCTTTCTTTTCCATATCTCGGTTCTCCACAGTTCTCCAAACGAGCTTCACTTCCTTCTCGATGTCGTCCTCTGGCGTCTGAAATGTAAAATTGTCATATTGTCCGAAAATTGTCTTACCTCCGTAATTTCCTGGAGGACTGGGGGCTTCATTTCCCGGAGAGGTCTATACCGTCTTTCAGCACGTCTCCGAAGGCGTCTCTGAATCCGCTCCTGAAAATAAAATATGATTGAGCTTTATTTTTTTTTTAAACAAAGGTTTCTCTTTCCAAAATATCATTTCAGTTGAACATTTCAAAAACATTAGAGCTTTTCATTTCCACCGCCGTGGTTTTTTCCGATTTGCTCGAGGCAGGTTTTTTCCACGGGGTCTTCTTCACGGGGTTTGCTGTGCCACTTGTCCCTGACCTCATCCGGTCTTTTAACAGGCCCTTGGTCCAATTCTTCTGATCTCCTCTGTCCACTGGGAGGAAGGGGGTCGTAAGCTAATGGAGGTGGACGAGGACGGACTCCTCCATTGTGGTTGCCGTGATACTCCTCATCCGACATTCTGCTGCCTCCTCCGTAAGGAGACGGACCACCACCTCCACCGCCAAAGAATCCGCTGAGGAGCAGGGGTAGCCCATTACGCCAACTACCCCCTGAGGACGAGGATCCCCTCGAGGAGGTACTTCCGCTCGACCTGGATGAGTCGGAAGAACTTGAAGAGGTTGTTGAACCCAAAGAGTCCAATGAACTCTGCGACCCAAATCCAGAATCACTGCTGATGAGGTTGCGGATGTCGTAGTCGTCGTTGCTCCCGCTGGAGCCGTTGCTCATGCTGTCGTAACCATCGTCCTAAAAACAGATGTTAGAAAAACCGTCAGGCTGATAAGTATATCATTTAAACACACGTATGCATTTGTTGATTACCAATAGTCAATCATTGCAGCTTAATGAAAAGGATCGTTAACAGTGAAACGTGGTGTTCAGAAAAAGAGTCATTGAGACCTTATTTGTAAAAACCTTAACTTTCGCATTTACGGACCCAAAAATGTTGTAAATTTGTCTAACGGAAACCAATTATTTAAAAAATGGTGTGTGCAAACGCAAATCACAGAATGCTAAGAAACATAAATTTTAAAGACAAATCAAACAACTTACGCTACTGGAATAATTCCACTTGTCGCACATGATTTAATCAAGGTCGACAATCTGAAAAAAAATAATATTTAATAAAATATATAAGCTCTTAATACTCATAAAGAAAGAAAGAGAGCTGGAGTAACAGAGAGAGCCAGAGAGAGAGAGAGCAAGAAAGAGATTTTCCGTCGTGGGGATTCGAACCATGGTCGATAGTTTAGCAAGCTGAAGGCTACCCAGTTAAACCATTGTTGTAGCACGGGTACGTGAAAAAATTTCTTTTTTTTTGTTTCAAATCAACTTTTCGTATACTTCAAATTCAAATGTATAATTTTGTTGTGTGTTGGTGACCCTTGGATGCCAAATATTTAATTTAGTATTAATATTATTGGTGTTTTCTCCCGTATTTTTTTGGAAATTTTGACGATGATGGGTAAATGGTAATCCAAATCTGAAGCAAGTATTCAATGCAAAATTGTATGAATAATTTTTATAAAACGGTCTTCTTAGTTACCTTTTGCAGATTGGCGAGATTGGGACGCAAAACCGATAAAAAAGTAAAATATTTTTGTTTGTTTCGCCTCTACTTTAAAACTGGCTGGTTATTTAGTAAACACCGTCCTTTGTACGCACGTAAAGAGCTTTCGAAAAATTATCCAATTTTGAAGTTTGGTCAACTTTGAGCTGATATAATTCAAAGCCCCGCTTCGCGGGTTTTTTCATTCTGGGTTGGGCGGCCTTCGGCCGCCTCGGGGCCGCTTCGTGGTCCTACGTTTTGCGTAAGTACGTGAGACGTGAGTGAACGCTCGGGTCGGGTACCAAAGTGCGGCCGACCGCTCCGGCGCTTCGCGCCTCCACGGATGGCGGCCGCACTTTGGTACCCTTCCCTCGCTTATCCGACCGACCCACCCCTCTCTTCTTGGGAAATGGGGATGGCCAAGGGGCGAACCAAGACCATTACCCAATTGTATATATGGATACCGGGTTCAGGTTACAGTACCCAGGTCAAAAAATCGAGAATGTCTCAAAACTATCAAAATGATGTTTTTGGGTAAAGTAAGTGTGTTTGACCAAGTTTGTCCAGAATAGGATTCAAAAAGTTTTTTATATGTCGCTGGGCTGCACCATCATTACACGATTGGGTCCTAATGCATTTGCCACATTTTAATTCAGGTGAAGTAGAGTTATAACCTGAATGTTCGAGAAGAAAACTTCGAAATTTCGCTATAGTATCAAACTATTCCAGCACTTTACCTAACCGACGTATTTTACTTGACAGAAGGTTGAACACCGAAAATATACAAAATCAACCGATTAATAACCCCATTTTTGACTTTGGTTGAATTTTAGAAAAGTTTCCGTAACCCATGGTCCCACAATCGATATTGACGCAATAGTCTCAAAAACAATCATGTCATCATTAGACCAAATAATGACTTTTGACAGCTTTTGGTAAAATCGAAGACCAATTGATAGGATATATAAATTCTGTAAATTCAATTTAACAAGAAAGTGATAAATAAAAATGCACTTTGTAAACTGTGCACTTTGGTTTCACGGGATGCTATTGTGAGTCAGCACACACTGCTATTGTGAGTCAACGCGTACCCTTCTCCTTTCGAAATACGAAAACAGCGAAAAAAGACACTAAGGGCAGAAATTTTTAAAATCTAGTGAAGTTATATTGAGTGGAAGTTCGGAAAGATGTCCCTATCAAACGCCAAAGAATAGAAGCGTAAGACGACAGGCAGATGTCATCGTCGGGCTGTGGACCAGCAGCTGGCAACAAAAAATTGAAGAATGCACAGCTGGCGCAGGTGGTTTAAAATACAGTAACTTAAAAGTACGTGAATGTTTTGGACTTTGATAAGATAGGGGAGGAGAGAGAGAAAACGAGAGAGAGAGAGAAAGAGAGAGAGTGAGAGAGAGAGAAAAAGAAAGAAAGACAGAGAGAGAGGGAGAGGGAGGGAGAGAAAGGCAGATCATTCCGGAAGAAACCATGTTTGAAAGTATAAGCAGTTTCAACTAAAGTAGACTGTTTCAACTAAGTTACTCATCATTTTTTCACTTCTCAGCTCTTTTTCTATTCCTTTTTTAAAAACAATTTCAATAAAAATTTGAAACCAATGAAAACAAAATGATTTGAACTCTGTGGTCCAAGAGAATGCCTGTGGTCGCGTGTTTTCTCGCTGAAGAAAACAATCCGAATAAATCGATAAGGAGTGAATAATCTGAGGTCCCGCCATGTTCGAATTGGCCGATCCGGGAAGTTTGGTCGGGTTGTTACAAAACTGGGAAAGCGGACGACGTATAAAAATGAAAAAAACGTCTTCCGGGAGGGAAATTGAAGAAATATACACACAGAAAATAAGAATAAAAGTGGAGGTAACAAGAAAAGGGAAGACTTCTAGTGTTCTGGTACATTAGAGCGCAGGAGACGCCAAATTCGGTCGCTTGTGGGGATCTGTCGGCGGCCGAGTGCACTTGCATTCAAAAGACAACGCGCGTCGCATTGCTAAACGAGGCAAGGGCACATCAAAGGTGCGTTTAAAAGGAAATGCGTAAACTCAGGGTGTTACAAACGTAAAGTCTCCAAATTCTGTTGGACGTGAATTATTATGGCCCAATTCGACAAGAACTTTTCGCAATTTGGGAAGAATAGTGTTTCACAACAGGGAAGGGTTGGGAAATGAAAACAAAGGCCAACCATACGCGGTTTGTATTGTGAAAGCTAGTCTTGATCAATTGAAGAGAGAAAATTGAAAATAATAGTCAGAGACGGGTGAATCGGGAATTCTGCTTTTAATCACAATCCTTGTGGTCTCCAATGCTGAAACAGAGAGACAGAGAGAGAGAGGGAGAGACAGAGAGAGAGAGAGAGAGAAAGAGAGAGAGAGAGAGAGAAAGGGGTGTAAAGTGAGAGAGAACTCGGTAAAGGTTGGGTGGACGAAATAACAGCGGGAGCCTTGATGTGTCATCCGCCGGCGACCGCTGGCCGCCGTCCAGACTCGGTGAAGAACGATTGTGGTTTGTTGGTAGCAGCTGGGGAAAGAGGACCAATGAACACTTCCCGTCTGAAGAAACCGTTGCGTTTTCTAATGTAACCTTCACTTCACTAGTATCATTTACAAGTTTCTAAACAAAGAGAAAAAAAACAATAAGAGAACTGTTTTTACTGCATCTATCATCCGGCTAACCAATCGGATTTTGCGATTAAACGGACCTATGTAGAAATATATTCTTACCTTTCATTTCCAACACACTAATGCGTTCTTTCATTATTTGTATGTTTGTTTGTCATATTTTATGCCAGTTGCGAACTGAGCGCTCTGCGTTGGAGAAATCCCTCACAAAGTTAGAAAAGCGCGCCGGTAGCTCAGTAATTAGAGCAGCCGACTGTAGTTGAAAGGTCGCTAGTTCGATTCCCGCCCCATGAGTATAGATTTTACAGGTACTTTTGTCATCGATCGCGGTAATGTTAACATGATTTCCCTTGCGACTAGGTGACAAGGAGCACTCGCTGAAGGTTAGGACGAAATGGCAGCCGGAGCCTTGATGTGTCATCCGCAGACGACCGCAGGCCACGGTCCAGGCTTGGTGAAACGCAGTTGTGGTTTTTTGGTACCTGGAAAAGGGGGACCAATGAACAATTATAAGGCTGCCCTCCGGTCGCTAACACAACAAATCGCTGGCTGCCATTCCATCTACCTAACGTTTATCGATTGGACCCCAATGTTTTCCAAAATCTTTCTCTCTTTCTTTCTCTCTCTATTTCTTTCTTTCTCTCTACGTTTAATTTACGAAGGATGCCTTTTTCAATCACGAAACGTGCAATTTTCCCTCTCTGATATGGAAGTTAATTTGTCAAATGTAGAAATTCCAAGAATAAAAAGCATGATCAGTTTTTGGTCAAGTTCGCATAACCTATGTGTCTGGCGAAAGTGCCATCGGCGGGACAAACGGCTGGCACACTCACGGCCACTGTCTACGGCTGCTGGACAGTCGGAAATTCACACAAGCGCGCATATCGGGGCAATAATCGCTCAAAAATTGATATTACCTTGAACTTTGGAAGAGAAAGAGAGAGAGAGAGAGAGAGAGAGAGAGAGAGAGAGAGAGAGGACAGAGAGAAAACGAGAAATAGAGGGGGTAGTAGAAAAAAGAAGGAAAGGATAAACAGGTGATGAATGAGTTTTGGCAGCGAACTTTGGGCATTCAACTTTTTCAGAATACTGACAGATTGTATTAAGAACACAATACAATTGTTTGTTAAGTGAATCTCAATAGGCTGGCGGGACACATAGAATGAGCTGCAGGCAAGGAGTCCCCGAGCAGCTGGCAGCAGACTGCTTTTAGGGTCAGGGAACAGTCCGTGACGCAGCAGCCGTTGCATCATTTCAGCTAGGGACCGGATGTTTTCAAAGTGCAATTTTTTGTAAGAATGTGATAATGAATTAAGGAATGGAAAATATCTAAATGTTACAGTCTTGGAATTCGCATAATAAGTCATATCGTACAAATCAAACCCAAACTTTTCGCGGTACAAAAAACAAGCTGAGCCAAAACATACATTATCATTGAAACTTTTTAGGCGAAATTAAAGTTAATTGTGCCCTCCAACGGACTGCCTGCATTGTTTTCTGACACTTGACCACAAAAACACAAAAAAGGACAAGTAATTTAGAATTTAATTTAGCAAATTGGTTTTGAATTCTGATTTTATTTCTCTTCAAGTATCTCTGTTGCTCTCTTTCCTGTTTTTGCTGCTCTCTTAATTGCGACGGCGGGTCACATCAACGTTTCCTACCAGTTAAACGTAACCCCTTATGTTGCGTCTGAAATGCATCACCTCCGATCGGGCGAAAATTTGGCGAACCGACCACAGCAGAGCAGGAGAGTTTAGCAAAAACTATTCGATATTTTTTTGCCAAATGTGACAATTCAATGTTTAAACAAAAATCATCACTTTGTGAACGGTCGTATCCTCCTTGATATCATAGAAAACGTGTTCTCTAGACACACGAAACATTATGAAAGAAAGCAAAACTATTGCAGAAGCAAGGAGTCGAACCAGAGACCTTCAGCTTGGTAGTCTGACGCGCTGTCGCTACACCACTCTCTCACGTCGTCAGACAGCAACGGCTTCCTTCATATGGGGCGGGCACCCGAGGTAAGCGCTTTTCACTCCAAGCATGTGGTCGTCTTGAAGATATGGAGATCATTGATTGATGTCCTAATAATTAACTGCCAGTAGAACTTTCTCAATGTTTCGAATAAATCGCTTAAAACAATTTTAGTTAAAGAAAAAATCGAAACTTTCCTGACGTCCGTGGTTTTTCAGGATATTGGCGTTCTTTCGGCTCTGTCGGTCGGTGGGAATACGAAGTCTTTTTAGATCAAATTTGACTTATTTGCATTTTTTGCTAATTTTAACAATGATTTGAATAAAGAAAAATTGATTCGCCGCATTTTTGCAATGCGGCTACGGTCCTCTGATGCGCAAAAAACAAGAGTGGATTCTGCTGAATTTATCGAGAAATTATGTGATGGCTTGTTTTGTTCTTTTTGGCTTCTCTGTCTTCCAACTTTTTCTGCTAATGGAGAGTGTGCCGTCGTGGATTCTACAAGCCAGTCAGACGAGAAGTAGATGTTGTTTGTCTGTGTTCGAAGACTGCAACTTGTAAATTGCGGAATTGAATTTTTTTGCTGCCGCCTCTTTATATCCTCACATAAAGGGTACCTGGGTATGTTTGTTATTTCTCTGTCTCTAATTGTACTATGCCTTCTTCTATTTTAGTCATTCTTTCCCTTTCCTCTCCATTAAAATGTGTACCTATTTATATTACTAGTTTACCTTTCACCGTGTTTTCATTCCTTTTCCTCGATTTAGACCATAAAAACAAACGAGGTTTTAAGGCTTACAAATTCACATTATTTGCAGATATTTCATCAATTCTAGCTTTGTCTTTTCCTGTTCCGCTAAACTGCACTGTAGAACTTTCCTTTCCATCTAACTAATTTTTAGGGAAATGATTGGCCTGAAAGTTGTCAGTACATGAAATCAATGGCTATAAAACTATTTCGAACGCCGAATCGATTTTAATAAGACGCGGAACCTGGGTAAGTTTATTAGTTACAATAACATGGTAATTGAAACTAGAGTATAACCAAATAATCGATTATTTTTTGTTGTTTGATTTACTTTCATTTGTTTTTACATTTATCGGCCAAGAACTCTATGGATTTTTGTATGGAAATACATAGGTATAGAAAAATGTTTGTTTTCACGTACAATTTTAAATTTTATTTTTCTTTCTATTTCAAAGACAAAATACAATTGAAAAAGCCCTTACTCGATCTGGCCTGGGCACAACTGTTTTTGAAAAAAGACCTCTGCAAGAAAAAAATACCCTAAAGGAAACTGTTTAAGAGACAATATCTGAGAAAATCGAGTATTTTCGATTCCTTTAAGACATTCAAAATTTTTGGTCTTCGATTTGGCCGAAAACGTGAAAAATGTCTTATAGAAGATTAATAAGCAAATTGGGCCACCTGAGTCACTTACCTTAAAACCCTAAATACCTAAACCCTTAGCAATTATCTCGGTTCAACGACCTCTAAACCCCTAACAAAAGGACTTTTCTGAATTCTTACATAAAAATGAACATTTTTGTAACATATTTCGACATTGATTTCCCTATCCGGGAAAAAGTTACACACGATTTTAAGAGTCCAAAATCAGATAAAATTTTATAACTTTTTACAGAGGCAAAAGAATTCAGCCGGACCTACACCATTCGATTGGGAATGTTTTTCTACTATGGTGTAATTTTTATTCAGAATTTTAAAACAACTCGTTTTTGAGAAAATAATTAATTTGTGAAAAATCCGCGCGTCACATATTCCTGGAATAGCCACGAGGAACCAATTAAATGCTGCAAACCGGCCAAATTTAACTTGCAACACTGAAATATCTTACATTGCAACATTTTGAACGTAAACTTGATATAAATACTCCAACTTTGTTTAGGTTTTCGTCTTTTTTTATGAAAAAGTCGGTATTTGTTGAGATATTTGCCTCCCAAGGTTCATGTTTTCATTTTGATCAAAAACCATTACCACCAGTGAATTCCTTGTAAAATTTTGCGTCGATTTATTTATTTTTGACTTGAAAAATCTTTTTTCCCAGCCGCACAGCAGTAAAAACACCATCCTCGTATTATTTCTTCGATCGCGCGGCCATTGCTGTGGCCGCTTAGGCCACGCCCACCAGCGTCGTTCGGCGCCGCAATTCATTTCGGAGACTACTGACGGGCGTCAAATAAAACATTTTTCAAGTCAAAAATAAGTAGGTCGACGCCAAATTTTACAAGGATATCAATGGTGGTAATGGTTTTTGATGAAAATAAAAACCTGAACCTTGCCAAGCAAATATCTCAACAAATATCGACTTTTTCATCAAAAAAGGCGAAAACCTAAAAAACAGTTGGAGTCGTTATATCGTATTTACGTCCAAAATGTTGCAATGTAAGATAGTTCAATGTTATAAGTTAACTTTGGCTGGTTAGCAGCGTTTAATTGACTCCCAGTGGCAATTCCAGGAATCTGTGACGTGCGAAATTTTTACAAATAAATTATTTTCTCAAAAAGTACATGTTTTAAAATTCTACAAAAAATCACACTAATGTAACAAAACATGCCCAATGGCGTGGCAAAGGTTTGGCTGAATTCTTTTGCCCCTGTAAAAAGTTAGAAAATATTTTCCAATTTTCAACTCTTATAATCGTGTGTAACTTTTTCCTAGGTAGAGAAATCAATGTCGAAATATGTTACAAAAGTGTTCATTTTTATGTATGGATTCAGAAAAGTCCTTTTGTTAGGGGTTTAGAGGTCGTTGAACCGAGATAATTGCTAAGGGTTGAGGTATTTAGAGTTTTAAGGTAAGTGACTCAGGTGGCCCAATTTGCTTATTAATCTTCTATTTGGGTCTATATAAGACATTTTTCACGTTTTCGGCCAAATCGAAGACCAAAAATTTTGAATGTCCAAAGGACTCTCGATTATCTCAGATTTCCTCTCTTAAAGGGTTGCCTTTTGGTTTTAAGTTAAAGCAATTGAGAATCAATGACAAAATACATCTTGATGTTTGATTTTATAAAGAAGGCAAGGCCAATTTTTGAAAACTTTCTATAGGTATCATCACTGCCACAGCCTTGGCGCATGCCCGTCCTTGACATGTCCGTAAAGGTAGACGTATAATCATTGCAGCCATCTTTTTTTTAACCTTTCGGTAGCATTCTTTACATGCTCTCTATCTCTGTTTTTGTGACTAGTCTCTTCACTCTCTCTCTCTCTCTCTCTCTCTCTCTCTCTCTCTCTCTCTCTTCTCTATCTCTCCCTTGTCCCGTTTTTACTTTACGGCCTAGTGTTTTCTCTACTAAAATATGACTCTCCCCAGTAAATCTTTCAGTTGTGTTCGAGCGCACACATCTTTATTGGTCCCCGTCACATGCATAATAATTTAAGGTACATTCATAATAGTCAACTTTTTTAATGGGCTACACGCAACTATTTTTGGCAATACTTACTGCCACATAAGCTTCATCTTTTCCCGTTCCGCTGAACTGCACGGTTAATATATTAATAGTTTTTTTTTAAATTTAAAAATCACTTTTAGGGGAAGAACTGGCCAGACATATGTAATCGCATGAAAGCAATGGCTAAAATGAAAACTGTTTCAAACATTGAATCAATTGTCCAGAGTTGCGATTTCAATGTAAGGTTTTCTATTTAAAAAATCTATACAAATCGAAAAAAAACATTAACGGTACTTTCTTATGATATTTTCATTTTTTAAAACAAAACAATCTGAATACAAAAGTATTCCAATACAAAAATAATGCGTGTTTGAGTGGATTTAGGTCGATTTAAAAAAATTTATTTGCATGTAGTGCGATTTATCTGTTTCAGTTTTCTGCTTTCTACATCGAGCGACATTATCCACCCGAAAAGTTTTACTGGTGCGAAGGGTATTCCAGATATGACATGAGTCTAATGGAGCACATTGTGAGAACGAAACCTACATTCATTGCAAAATATGGCAATCATTCTGATGTTTTTATGATGGAATGCTTTAAATACGCAATGATTCGTGGAAAAACAGTTAATTGGCCAATTGAGTGTCAATATATGCTGCACAAGGCACATCTTGATTTGGCGCTGCCTACTGCAGAATTGACAAGAAAAATTCGGACGGAACTCGAACTTATACCTGAAAATCTCAAGAAGCCAGTGAGAAAATTGGTTAAAGTCATCAGAAAGTTGCTTCAAAAAATGGAAGCAACACATGTGATCTGAAAAAGGTAAGATATTTTAGGTAATTTTTTTAAAACAATGTTTTTGTTTTTTAGCTATTTTTCAACGAAACTGGAAGTTTTGATATGATTTCCTTGTGTTGGTGTAGAAAAGGTTGGTGGATCTGGCCGGACCACCGAAGTAAGGCTTTCTCGAATAAATAAACTGTTTTTTTTAGTTATGGTGGGCTCCATTCTTGAGAGAATCAATGTTATGAACGCTACCAGTTTTACATTCAGGGTGAGTTGGATTATTTAACTTTCGCGCCATCACACACTTACACTCACACACTCACACGTACACACATACGCTCACACGCACACATATACATCACATTCGTATTCACACTCACACATGTACACGTACATTATTTTGACTTTCTTTCGCTCTTCGAAAATTCTTTTGTCCCTCTTCCCACAACACAACACAGCACAAAAGTTGCAAAGAGCCATAATATTTTCAGGAAGCTGACTGGGACATCAACTTCGACCACGTTAATGTAACTGTTACAATTCCCTGGATCTTCTATCGTGACAACAAAAACATCACTTGCGAGCTGCAAGTAAAATATCGACAGCTAGATTTTTACAAGGACGACCCGAAACTGTTGAATGACCTCCGTATGGCCTGCCCTTACTGTAATTTTGAGTATGCCCCTCTTTGCCAAAGATTTGTGGACTATCTTGACCCATTTGCACCCCGTTTGCCCTATGGACCTGAAACGGAAGCTAAAGCAGTAGAATGGGAAAAAAGTTTGCTGGAAATTAAAGCAAGGGATCCGGTTAGGCAAGAGAACCGCTTTCAAGGAAATCCTGCCACAGGCAGTTCGTATTATTTTTGGAGAGTTTTTCGACTACCAGCAATGTTTAATTATGCTAAGCCGAAACAATTTTTTATTTCACAACCCAGAGGCTGACACAAAACAATAAAAGCATTTATTCAACGAGTTTCTTTTACAAAAGTTACTTGCTTAACTTTGTGAAATGTTTGGTGATTTTTGTCTGTATCTTGTCTTTGTCCCTGTCTCTGTCTCCTTCCGATTTTTTTTACAAATGTCGACAGCTGCCGTTCAACCGTGTTCCACTTCCTCCCGTTCCTCTAATCTCTAGTTGTCTTTTCTAATAAAATGTTGCTAAGAGAAAGAGAGAGAGAGAGAGAGAGAGAGAGAGAGAGAACGAAAAAGAGAGTGAGGGGTGAGAGAGAAGCAGAGAAAGCGATGCGAAGAACTAAAAGTTTAATCATCTAGTACCTGTATGTAATGATTCTGATCTTCACCACACATTGTGGGGAGTTATCCCATCAATTCACCTGAAAAATAAGGAACAACGTATCTTTCAAAGAAAAGGAGTGAACTCATACAGCGTGTAACAAGACAGAAAATAAAAAAGACAAGATTAAACGACAAAAAAACTGTTGGTAAAATAAGGTTGTCGAAATTGCAATAAAATGGACAAAGATGCATTATCCATTTGATTGCTTTTTCGATAACCTTATTTTGTCAGATTGATGGCAGTTACCATTTGCATTTAGTAAGTCAAATACTTAAACTGAATCTTCTTTATCCGTAATTTATCGTTTTCTTTTGTTTTTCCTTTTCAATAGTTCCGACTTTATGTCCTTTGCCAGACATTTTCTTTTATAGCCAAATTGTTTCCGAACAAGGGTAAAACCAATTGCTGTGGCACCCTTTATCTTATTGTCGAACATGTGACACACATTGTAAAAATGTTTATTTTCCTCGATTCCTTCTGTTGTCTATTATTAGAATCGGCAGTTTCACGTCTTCATCATTAAACCTTGCTGGCAGTCGAAAGAGTCTCCAAGAATTATATGACCTGCCTTTAGCAGGATTCACCAAATACCTAAGAAATGGTTCGGACGCTTCCATCTCTCGTAAATGGGTTTCTTGCCCTTCTGCTTGAGCTTCTGTTTCGGGACCAGGGAGAAAATCTGGAGCAAATCCTTCAATATTGTCCACAAATCTTTGGCAAATGCGAGCATAGTCGAATTTACAGTAAGGACAGGCCAAACGGAGATCATTCAACAGTTTCGGATCGTCCTTGTAAAAGTCTAGCTGTTGATATTTTACTTGCAGTTCACAAGTGATGTTCCGGTTGTCACGGGAAAAGATCAAGGGAATTGCCACAGTTACATTGACGTCGTCGAAATGGATGTCCCAGTCGGTTTCCTAAAAGTTATATGACAGGAACTTTATTCTGATGAATCGTTGATTGCAATGAAAAGTTTACGTTCTGATTCAGTCTGACCATCCTACGGTAGTCACAGATATGTTTCTTGCTTTATGAAAATGGGTTAGAGACAGAGAGAGAGAAAAGGATGGAGAGAGAGGTGAGATTAATTTAAAGAAACCAATACAGAAGGAAAGAAAGGGACAGGAATAGAAAAAGAGAGATAGTAAAACAGAACCAGAGACGAGAGAAATGAAGTTCACGAGAAGAGAAAGAAAGACAATTAGAAAACAAGAGAGAGACAAAGGAATGGAGATAATAAATCTCCCATTTTGAGGTAAGGTAAAAAAGAGGAATGTTTCGTGAAAATGAAAGAGAGAGAGAGAGAAAACAGAAAGAGAGAAGAGCGATAGAGAGTAGAGAGAGATCGAGAGAGAGAGAAAGACACTTTAAAAGATTTACCATCTTGCAACTAACTGGAAACAAATTTACACTGAATGCCCAACTTGTTGCGTTCATTAGATTGATTCTTTCAAGAATGGAGGTCACCATAACTAAACAACTTTATAGTTTTTCTCTTTCCAAACTTTCGTACTTCTGCTGTCTGGCCAGATCCAAAATCCTTTCGTACACCAACACAAGGAAATAAGGTCAAAAGTTCCACTTTCATTGAAAAATAGCTGTAAAACTAATTTTTTTAATTGAAAATTATGCAAATAATCTTACCTTTTTCATATCACACACTTCGCTTCCATTAGTTAACCCAATATTGTGAATGTTCTTTACAAGTCGTCTTACTGGCTTCTTAATATTTTCAGGAATCAATTCGAGTACTGTCCGAATATTTCTAGTCAATTCTGCAGTAGACAGATCCAGATCAAGATTCGCTTCTTCCAGAATTTTTAGACAGTCATGTCCGAAGATATTCGGATACTTCTTTGCATTAAGATGAAGCATGGCGTGTTTGAAGCATTCATTCATAACAGCATCAGAATGATTTCCATATTTATCTAGGAATGTTGGTTTCATTTTCACAATATTCTGCATTAGATACCTGTCAACTTGGGAATATGGAAAACATCGTTCCACTTCTGCACCAGAGGAGTAACCCATGGGGGAAGGGGGCACCTGAAAAAACCAATAGCATCATGTTTTTAATTGTTTATTTTAGGATACTTACTTTTATTGCAGAAATCTTTTTTAACAATTAGTCTCGGTAAAAGGCTTTTAGAATTTTTTGTTTGAAACAATAACGCTTTTATCAAGAAAATATTTTTAAAAAAAACTTAAAGTACTCAAAACAAACTTTTTTCTCTACCTACGTGTTTTCATGCAAAAATCAATCTGAGTTCTGAGCCGAGAAATGTTTAAAAAATGGAATGTATTCGCGCAACTGACGTGAGTCAAAAAGATTAACCCTGATTAGGGTCTACTCTACATTGAATTGTCATGAATTTGTAAATATCATACTTACCCATGTTCCGCATCTTTTATAAATCGATTCTGCGTTTGAAACTGTTTTTATTTTAGCCATTGATTTTATGTACTGACAACTTTGAGGCCACTCATTTCCCTAAAACAAAGTTGCTGTTTATAAGAAAGGATGTCCAACCGTGCAATTTAGCGGTACAGAAAAAGATAAAGCTGGAGCTGTAAAAACTGCGAGAAATATCAACATGCAATACTTAAAACAACATTTGATTACACGGTATACTTAGAGAATTAAAGTAAGAGTGTATAAGCGGTTAATGAAAAAAGACAGGGCAGTAGGGAAATTATTTGAAAGGAATTTCATAGAAAGGGACATTAAGAAAAAAACGAAATGCAGAGAGAGAGAGAGAGAGAGAAATAGAGACGCACTATTGGCCACTGTGTGCGGCTGCTCGAACAGAGATAACACAAGGAGATTAGCCCACTTTAACGAACATGGGTCAAGGGCGTACATGCGCCAAGGCCATCATTGGGAGTATATTGGAAAAAAAAATTTCAGTTCCGCGAAACACAATATTCAACAGCATATCACATCTTGATTTGGCGCTGCCTACTGCAGAATTGACAAGAAAAATTCGGACGGAACTCGAACTAATACCTGAAAATTTTAAGAAGTCAACAGAAAGAAAAATTGGTCGCATCGACCAATGGAAGCAACATATGTGATTTGAAAAAGGTAAGATGTTTTAGGTAAACCTTCAAAATTTTTCTCTTTTTTAAACTATTTTTTTTTATTTTTTTTAGCTATTTTTCAACGAAACTGGAAATTTTGATATGATTTCCTTGTGCTGTGTAAAAAAGGTTGGTGGATCTGGCCGGTCCACCGAAGTAAGGCTTTCTCGAATAAATAAACTGTTTTTTTTAGTTATGGTGGGCTCCATTATTGATCTCTAGAAACTTCAGATGGAAAACCACATAAGGTTCAATTACCAGATAGAGTAAGTTTTTCTGAGAACAAAACACTAATGAAGTTGTTAAAGATGTTGTTTTTTGAGGTAGATATGGGTTTTCCAGTACCCGATGGAAAATCACATAAGGGGGGGGGGCATTATGTGATTTTTTCAAAAAATATTTTTTGAAACAATGAACAGATTTAGGAGCGCTTGAAATTTGGGGAAATTCCCATTTGAATTGCCGCCAACTCTGCGCCTCCCCATTTCCCACACTCTCTCGCCCACTCTAGCCGTGTTTACGTGCGGCAAACGCGTTTTGCAGTCAAAAACACATAAAGGGGGAATGTTTAAGAATGGTGGAAGCGATATCTAATCGATGAAATTATTATAAAGAGACTTTGAAAAAAATCAATTTTACGAGGTCCTTCCCCTTTAACTCAAATTATCTTACCTTACCTTACCAGACAAAGAGAGGGAGAGAGAGATGCAGAGAAAAAAAACAGTAAAATTTTAGCTCGTTTTCAAAGTGTGGTCAAAAAAATACAAAGACGACAGTTTCGACAACTTCGAACCTGAACATTCAAGTTTTCCCCTTTTCTCCAGTTGACAGGCATCAAATTTGAGGTGGTGTATGTGGTAAGAGAAAAGTAAAAGCAAATTATAACTTTTAACTTTAGAAATTTGGCTATGATCGGCCCAGAATACATTGGGAGGAGGGGATTGACGAATTCTCGGATGAAGTAATCCCTGTTTTCAATAAGATTAAGATGAAAGTTAAATGTGAATGGCTAGTGTGTGATGTTATTTCCACCAGGCGCTGGAATTGGTGAAATGTGTTAATTTTTCGAGGATTCATACTAGAAAAGTAAAGCTTGACGTGGACAATGTAGTCAAATGGCCACTGGAGGTGAGTTAGAGAGAGAGAGAGAATGTCGGTTAGAGACGTGGAGGGGGAGAGTGACGGTTAGAGACGCAGATTAATAGAGTGACGGTTAGAGACGCGGATTAATAGAGTGACGGTTAGAGACGCAGATTAATAGAGTGACGGTTAGAGACGCAGAGGAAACGAGTGACGGTTAGAGACGCAGATTAATAGAGTGACGGTTAGAGATGCAGAGGAAGAAAGTGACGGTTAGAGACGCAGAGGGAGAGAGTGATGGCTAGAGACGCAGAGGGAGAGAGTGACGGTTAGAGACGCAGAGGGAGAGAGAGAATGGCGGTTAGAGACGTAGAGGGTGAGAGTGACGGTTAGAGACGCAGAGAAAGATAGTGATTGTTAGAGACGCAAAGGAGAGAGTGAGGGTTTGAGGAAGAGAGAGAGAGGGAGAGAGAGAGAGAGAGAATGTCGGTTAGAGACGCAGATGAAGAGAGAGAGCTCTCTCTCTCCCTCTCTTTCTCACTCTCTCGTTCTCTCTCTTTCTATCTCTCTCTTTCTGTCTTTGTCTATCTCTGCATCTCTCTCTATCTCTCTCTGTCTCTCTCTCTCCCTCCCTCTCTCTCCCCCTTTCTCACTCTCTCTCTCTCTTTACATTGAAAACAAAAATAAACATTTTATTCCCAAAATGATCTCAAAACTATATATTACCTATCACGAAGCAAATACCTATCACGAAGCATATCGAACGCCTCTTGATCAGTAGCCGCGTTCTTAAATTCTTCAAAGTAAGCCGAATAATCATATGGTCTTCTGCGGAAGAAGAATGGATGAAAATGATCCAAAGAATCTTCTCTAGAGGTCCCATTATGCACAAAATTAACAAAAAAGGCCCTCTGAAGAATATTAAAATTTGATAAAAATGTCAGAAATTTACCTTAATTTGGCTAATTAGCACCATTCCTTTACCAACGACCATTTTGTACAGGATATCTCTTCCGAACTGAAAACAAGCGAGTAAGTGAGTGAGAATGAGCGTGAAAGTGTGAGAGTGTGTGACTGTGTGTGACATCTCCATTCCTCACCAAGTGACGACTAGGCCCGCGATAAAGCCCTCCTTTCCACGAAATTTCCAATCCAGGAAGGTTTAGTACCTCTCCATAGGGTACCCTTCCCGATCTCCAAAGCTTAATCTTCTTAATTTTCCGAATGTTAATTTTTCCATCTTGAATATCCTAAAAATATATTTAAAATTGTTTTCAAAATGAACTTACCTTAAGATAAGATTCTAAAAGTTCAAACAGATTGACCTCTTCACAGAAGAAGAAATCAGTTCTTTCTGTTCTCAAATTCAACTCGCGTAAAGAAATTGGAGTGCCTCGGATTCCATGAAGATAGAGTTCTTGGGAGGTCTGAAACTTAAGTTCTAAGTTTTTCTGCGTCTCTTGCTATAACTCTACTCCTCTGCGTCTCTAACCATCACTCTCTCTCTCTGAGTTTCTAACTCTCACTCACTCTCTCTGTCTCTGTCTGTAACCATCACTCTCTCCCTCTGCATCTCTAACACTCTCTTCCTCTGCATCTGTAACACTCTCTCCCTCTGCATCTCTAATCCTCACTCTCTCCTCTACGTCTCTAACCCTCACTTTCTCCCTTCAAACCGCCAATCTCTCCCTCGACGTCTCTAACTGTCACTCTCTCCCTCTGCGTCTCTAACCATCACTCTCTTTCTCTACGTCTCTAACCATCACACTCTCTCTCTCTCTTTCTTTCTCTCTAACTCACCTCCAATGGCCATTTGAATACACCTTCAACGTTAACTTCCACTCTTCTTGTATGCAGCCTCCAAAAATTCATACTTTTCACTATTTCCACTGCCTGCTCGCTTATCATGTTGACACAAACGAGCCATTCACATTTGACTGCCATCTTCTTCAAAACAGGCAGAACTTCCTCTGAGAAAACTTCACATTGTTTCTCAGATTGGATGACTTCGTGGCCATCATCATTCGCTCCAACCTGATGATGAAATTTCTGAATTTAAATGCCATTTTAAACTTTAAAAAACCAGACTTACAACATAAACCACTTCAAATCGGATGCATGATAACTGGTTCAATGGGAATTCGATTAAAATGGAATTTCCCGAATTGAAATCGTGAAAACTGTCGTCGATGTATTTGTCTTGGCGAACTGTGAATTGGACTTCGGGCTGAAATGGAGGGGTCACATTCTTCCTCTGCGTCTCTACCCACACTCTCTCCCTCTGCGTCTCTAACCGTCTCTCTCTCTTTCTTTCTCTCACTGTCTCTCTCTTTATCTCTCTCTCTTTCTCCCTTTCTCTCTCTCCCTCTCTCTCTTTCTCTCTCTCTCCCTCTCTCTCTTTCTCCCTTTCTCTCTCTCCCTCTCTCTCTTTCTCTCTCTCTCCCTCTCTCTCTTTCTCTCTCTCTCTCTCCTACCTCTTCTCCTCTAGAAATCTGGACAAACAGAACCCAAAGGTCATCATAATCCGTCACATTTAGCCGATTCCGGTGACTCTCCACAAGATTATTGACCAATTTGCAGGTTTGACGATATCGACATAGAGTATTGGGTTGAAACTGAAAATATAACATTAAAAAAACATTATAAAAAGCTAAATTTAAAAAATTTATAAAAAAAGCTACCTTGGACAAAACGAGATATTGAAGTTCCGACGGCAAATTGTGCATATGGAAAGGCATTACAGTTCTAAATGAATTAATAAAATTGATTACATATGTTAAAAAGCGGGTTTCGCTTTTTTTGTTTTCTGGGTTCCGCTTTTTTATATGCGAGGGCAGTTCGGCCGCCAAAATGTAATTAGGTCCTGCTTCGATGAAAATTTAAATGTGCAAAAACTTAATTATATAATTTTAAAACAATGTATAGTTAAAATTAAAGTTGTTTACAGTTATAAAAGTTTCTTTTCAAATTGCATTCCCAAAACGAGTTCACTGAGCGCAGGCGCCGCATGGACCCTGCTAAACGTCAGGCAGAATTGCTCCTAATTGAGATTACCGAATTTAAGAATTATTATTTTAAATTCATTATGTAATAAGTGAATACATAACTTTCTAGTTTTTTATAATAGCAAAAATATGGAGGAAATTTTTAAAAATAGACGTTTAAAACGCATTGTCTGTTATTCTCGAGTAGTACTGCGACATAGAAAATTTTTTTTGCTTTAAATTTGCTCAAAATTTGTTTTTGGGGTACCTTAAGAGTCAAAAACAAAAAAATGAACTTATTTTGACAATATCGATTTTTGGCCCTGCGATGACGTCATCGGGTACAACCTTCCATATCTCCCTGTTATGTCGGTCAAATTAAATTCTGACATAGTGGGTTCGATTGGAAATTTTATGCTGAACAAGAATGTAATTGAAGACAAATTAAAATATCAATGTTGAAATACTGAAAAGTTTCAAAAATAAGTTTCAAAAATAAGTTTCAAAAATCGACTTTTTGAACGAAACTCGAAAATGCATGCCCGCTGCGTTTCCAAACCATAAACGTCGCATTTAGCGAGTAAAATAACCCTAAGTCACTATTCAACATTTTTTATTTCCATCGACATAACCTTCTCAAAAATTGCGTTGAAAAACGCATGGCGCCGCGGCGCCCTACTGGATGCCGGCAGCTAAGTTCCAGATTCGCCCCAAAATCATTCCAAGGTGCTTCCCCAATGATTATCTGTTCTATTTTAGTGTAAATATACCAAATTTAACTCTTAGATATAACAGGGTTTTGTTTTTACCATATGCAATTATTTCGGGTGTTAGAGGTCAAACCGCTTTTGGCTTACCAGGAACAACATGTAAAAACGATAACTACCGGTCTTGACCTTCAAATTCAATTTAAATTAAAACACGTCTTCAACCAATGAAACAAGAATAAAGGCAGCTGTTTGGATTTTGATTAATATATGTGATAAGCTAAAAAAACACTATTACTGCCCAAGGAAAAATGTTGGGACAGGTGGGGATCCGAACCATGGTCGTTAGATTGGTAGTCTGAAGATTAACCTCTGCACCATAGTGACCAAATCCAAAACATCGTTTTTTTAAGAGAACCACAAACTGACATTGTTTGGATCACTTATTCTTCAATAACACACGCAAATACCGCAAAATTTCAAGTATTGCATGTGTATTCTAGGCATTCAAGATAACCACTAATTACATTCAATATATTTATTTTGTAAGCACCCTGTTATATCTAAGAGTTAAATTTGGTATATTTACACTAAAATAGAACAGAAAATCATTGGGGAAGCACCTTGGAATGATTTTGGGGCGAATCTGGAACTTAGCTGCCGGCATCCAGTAGGGCGCCGCGGTGCCATGCGTTTTTCAACGCAATTTTTGAGAAGGTTATGTCGATCGAAATAAAAAATGTTGAATAGTGACTTAGGGTTATTTTACTCACTGAATGCGACATATATGGTTTGGAAACGCAGCGGGCATGCAATTTCGAGTTTCGTTCAAAAAGTCGATTTTTGAAACTTATTTTTCCACTTTTCAGTATTTCAACGTTGATATTTTAATTTGTCTTCAATTACATTCTTGTTCAGCATAAAATTTCCAATCGAACCCACTATGTCAGAATTGAATTTGACCGACATAACAGGGAGATATGGAAGGTTGTACCCGATGACGTCATCTCAGGGCCGAAAATCGATATTGTCAAAATGAGTTCATTTTATTGTTTTTGACCTTTGAGGCACCCCAGAAATAAAATTTGGGCAAATTTGAAGCAAAAAAATTGTCTATGTCGCAGTAGTACTCGAGAATAACAGACAATGAGAGAGATTCGGTTCCTCGGGTACATAGTGGATGGAAAGGGAAACAGGTCAGTTTTGTTAAATGTTGGCGAGTGAGTGAGCTAGTTTGTAAAAATTGAGTGTCACTTTTATTTGATTTTAGCTCTTATCATACTTTTACAGTGCCCTGGACATCTAGTGAAATTTCTTTTAAATGTCTTCTGTGCTACTCTAATGAACCAGTTGATGTGATATCTGGAAATAAAAGGCTAAACAAAGTTCTTGAAATTATAAATTAAGGTTTGCGTGGAAAAACTACGTAGTGGAGGAAAGAGGTAAATAAAGAGTAAACTAAATACAGATTTATATTTAAGCTCCCAACTGGAACACCTTTAAATGGAGAGGATACACTAAACGAAAATTACTGTGACAACGTTGGACTCACTGTGCCACCCACGATATGCCGATTCTAAGCGCGCTGAGAACATCAAATCAATCCCGTTCTAATATTTAATAAAATAAAGAAGTTGTAAATGCATGTGTCCTATTGCAATGCAAAAATCAACGTTCTACCTATGTGATTGTGAACGCCTGGATCTCATTTGGGTTAAAAAAACAGAAAAAAGGGAAAGTTGTTACGGCTTGGAATTGTCACATTTATAAAGAATTATTTATTGAAGGAAAGATAATTGAACAACCAAATGAGCTTTTTAAGAGCCGATGTCTCAATAAATCAAGAATATTCCATTCAAAATTAAAGGCATTGTGCAGAATAGTGTGGAAAATTCAAAAATAAAGGAGATAGCGTTACACCAGCGACCTTTTAGGTGTTGAAAACACCAAACAATTTTCCCAAAATGAATCGAAGACGAAAATGTTTTTATGTCAATCTTTTTGAGTTATGCTTCAGACATGATTTCATCTCCTGTTTTGGAAAGGAAAAAAAAGAAAACATCTCCTGTTTTGGAAAGACCAACAACTGGTGCTAAGCGTCATTCCCCGCAGACTTTTTTGCTATGCACTTTTCGCCAACACACACGATAACGCCATCGATTCTCACAAACTGGCCCCTATTACTATTTTTCTTTTGCTATATTTTACAAGTTTTCTAAATAATGAGATTTTTTTCAGTTGGGATACATAAATTGTCGCAAAATTATATATCTCTAAATGGTATTTTATAAAAGATTTTGAACAAACAGGTTAGTTTGGGGGTTAAAAAACTAACGGGTTAAAAAATCAACTGATTTTGCCAATGTTTTTTGCGCCATTCTTGGTCATACAAGTTTCACATAAATTCAGTTTTTGGCAGTGTGTTTTTCATTTAGTAAAATCTCGGCCGCCATGCGTTGACGAAGAAAGAGGAGCAGTTTGGATTCAAAAGCTGAAGCAGTTAAAGCAGCAAAGCTCCGAACAATGGGTAAAAAACCGTATTACTCAATAATTGTTATAAATTAATAGGTTTGTGTTAAAGACAACATTGGAAAAGTAAAAGAACTATTTTCCGTTTTTGTAAGTTTGCCATCATCGCTTAACAAATGATAATTGAAGTTTGAATTTGAAAAAGTAAAAACTTTGCAGTCAGCATTGTGTACTCTGCATCTGTTAAGGTCCTAATAATTACCTTTAAGCTAAGTTTAGGTTACTTTAATTTAAACCAATAAATTTATTACGGTTACAGAATGCTGCACAACTATTATGGAAAAAGCAAATTTTCACAGTACTTCTAATAGCCAATGGACTCCCTGATGAACCATTTAAGAAGACTTCTGATTTGTGAAATATAAATCTCTTGTTAATAAATGTTCTACAACAAAAAAACCTGTAATAAACAAATTTTTTAAAGCTGTTTTAGTTTAGAAATAATATGAAACTATATACGCATTTTGATTCAATTAGTTTTCGTTTAATTGCCAGTTTCTAAATGACAAACAATTGCGGAGCGAACGTCATTCCCCGCAGGCTTTTTTCGCCTTTCACTTTCCGCCAACACACACGATTACGCCGTTGATTCTCACAAAATGGCCTCTCCTGTGTATTGATCTTTTTTACTTTGTGACAATATGAAAGTCCACACAATAATATAACATTTCAGATGCGATGTATAAATCATTGCTATGACATTTATAAAATAAATTTTGTTTAGAATTGAAAATAAACAGGTCAGTTCTCTTGTGAATTAGTGAGTGAATAAGTGCAGGTCTCAATGAATGTGCCAATTAATAATGTTGTTTTGAAGGCCTATGTCTACAATTTTTCCTTCTGTTGGATAACAACCGCTTAACGAACAACGATGAAAAACTGGACAAAATTTTAAAAAAAAAGTAAGTTTCAAAGGTTGCGTTGAGTTTTCTTTACTTTTTCAGACACTTTCAGGATATCCAAAGTGATTTGAATGGAGGTTCATTATTTTATAAATCATGACACTATCAACTACTCTTTCTACTCATTTGCGAGGCTGTTCATTAGAAGACCAGATGGTGCTTCAGGTAAACCTGATGTAAACTTTCACATTAATTAAAATCTTACAGAAGTGTGGTCGTTTTCAATTAAAACTGCAGTTGATAACGACAGTTCCAAGCACCCGATTGATGAACTATTTGGAGAAATTCACTTTTAGAAAATATGTTTGAAAGTCAATAAACAATTTGTATATTGTATGGGTTTTATTTCAATAAAAAGGACCTTCATGAAAAGGCCCAATATAATGAAACATGTTCTTTCAGACTTTGATTTTAGCGTTTTTTTAGCCAATTGGAAAGTTAAACAATTGGAAACGCAACTAAAAATGTTGTATTTCAACGGAGAACATGAATTAATCTTCATTTTTAAAGTAATCATAAGTTTACTTCGTTTAAAAACTTTTGAATAATGCTTAATTTTAAGGCTTGTTTCTCAAGCCCTACTGTCGATTCCCTTGTCCAATAAAATTCTTCGACTGATAAAAAAAAATCAAGTCTACTAAAAAACGAAACACAATTTAGTCTTAGTACTAAGTTTTTTCAAACCTTAATCTAAAGTTTTGCAGTTTGAGGTGTTGTATTTCAATGCATAAAATCGTTAAATTATACAAAATTGTTTGCCTTCATGATTAACCTTGGCCCTTTTTTAAGCCATTGTAAGCATTTAAATTTGAAAAACCTCCTTTCTGAATCTGAAAATTTTTCAAAGATCAACAATCAAATGGACACCTGTCATTCCCGGAGGCGTTTTTTTGCTTGTCACTTTCTGCCAACACACACGATAACGCCATTGATTCCCAAAACTGGCCTCCGATACTGGTTCCATTTGTCCTTTTAATAAATTTAGAAATTTTTTTCTTTAAATGCATGATTTCAGTTTCGATGCATAAATCATCGCTGTGACAGATTGAATAAATTGGATTTTCTGATATTTTTAAACAAAAAGTTGAGCTTCAAAGTTATATAAGAGGTGAGTGAGGGTAATGACACAGTGAGGTAGCTTTACTTTGCTTCTAGATCAGATGGTTAGTCATAAAGGCAAACATATTTTGTTCGACCTTTTTTGATTGAAAGTTTCAAGATTCACTTTCCGCACCTTTTCTAGGCCTAAATTTTCCGGGTAAATCGCGATTACAGGGAAACAGGTATGAAATCACTATTTTTACCTAAACTTTACATTTTTCCATAATAGAAATTATTTAAAAAGTTAAGGACGCTTTCTATCATCCGTTTACCGGCTTGACAAATAATCGTTGGAAGCTACAATCCGGTACGTTGCTAAACAAGATTTTATAAATTTTTCAGTCTTTTTGACCAGTAAGAGGTGGTTTGACAAAAATTTTCTAAATCGCTAAGACAACTGCATTTACATTTTTGTGTACCCTACGGGAATTGTGAGAAGAACCTGCAAACAAGCCGTCAACGTTAGTTCAATGTAACATTTCCAAACTCTCATGTCAGGAAATTCTATCAAGAAAGAAGATAGAAATCACATTTTACCGTCCTACGTGCCTTCTCTTGGATAACAATAATTCTGGTAACATGAATAAGTAATTTTTATTTTCTTTGAATAAAATTGTTTTAATGTCTTATTTCATAACAGAAAATGTAAAAACATGTAAAAACATCACTTGTCCTCAGACTGTACAACTTCTTGCAACTGCGGTTTGAAACTCTCACATGGCTGAAAGAAATTCAAAACAAAAGAAAACAAAAACAAAAGTTTTTTAAAAGTTTTTTTTGGCAAGAAATAAGTTGGAATGAAAGACAAATTGGAACGTCTTACATTGTATTTGAAGAAAAAATAGAATTTTTTCAAAAATGGAATTTAGAGGGTTTGAACCCTAGTCCTTCTGCTTTTGAGCAGAGACGCTTGCCAATGCGCTACCAAAATTGGCGACATTTGGGAAGCTCGGCTTAAGAGCACGCCAGACCGAAAATAGGACCTGAGCACGGCGCACCTAAAATAGGAAATGATCTCAATCACAAAAACTGTTTCCAATTCTTTTCCTTACATGCCAACAAAAATTGCTGAAGATATCGCTTTTTTTAAATCTTTGGCGGTAACTTTTAACTAACACCTGGTTGGATAAAATACGTGTGGTATCCCCATTTAGGGCACAAATATTGACTTGTACAATTATTATTTGATTTTAACGGGCCACAAATTAAATGTATTTTGAAAAGAAAATAACTAATCATAAGCAAAAGTGCAAGGAGAGGATTCAAACACAGCATCTGATGCGCAAAAAGGACGAAAACTTTGGTTTGCAAAATGTGTTCGAACGCGTTGAAACGTCTTTTTCCAAAAAATTCACGCCGGTTAATCTTTGTGATATTGACTTTTTTTTTTTTTTTTTTTACAAAAAAACACTTTTTTATCCTCAAAGCTATTCGTTATCTTAGTATTGAAGCTAACGGAGAAAAAGCGGGACTGCGATAAAATCTCGATAGTTCATAGCTTAAATTTCTTTACCATTTTACTGACCCCATCGTATAGGTAGAAGTCCCATGTTCTAATTGATCTTATTTAATGTTAGGTAATAGTTGGTTAGTGAAAGTACGCATGATATTTTATCTTAAAGACAACCCAACCCATATTTGTCATTTTAAGTGTACGATCTTGTTAATTGACATTAGCACAACTCGAAAACAAACCAACCTTTAAAATGGCTCAAAAACATCTTTAATGCGTTTAAATATCCGGTTTATTAAAGTCCATAAGATTATGTAAGAACAAAGTCAATAACAGTTATAAAACTTCCTTCACCCGTCATTTAATGGGAAATCCACTTGACGTGACACCCTTAAATTTCTTAATAATGAAGATTTTCCTGTTGGAATATTTTCGTATATACACCATCACCATTTTTTTAAACGAAGAATATTTCATTTTCTCAGGGAAACTTTTATTGGTCTGGACATATCTAAACAGTGGTAGAATGAAAAATCATTAGCAACAAAAACTTAAAATTAAAATTATGAAACATCAGCAACATTTTATTCAAGATCATTGACAAAATTTAATACCTGACGTTTAGAAATGACAATAAGAAACATTTTCCGTCACTTTCAAAAAAGGGTTGGATAGAAATTTAAGTTTGCCATTTATTGAGACAAATGCCATCCACATTAATTGTTTTGAGATGATGTACCATTTAAATTTCATAAATGAGGATTAAACTACAGATTGGACCCACCCTTTTTATTTGGTAGTTCTACGTGTAAAACTTTAAACAAATTTTTCCTTAACATTACCATTGGATTAAAGTTTGCACTTAGAAGTGCAAGTTGGAAATATAAAAGGATAGTTCTGATTCGCTTTAGCGTCTCACTTTACTTGTTTTTGTTTGGAACCGTTGTATTTCACTACTAAGGCAATTTTTATTGGTATGAAAAAATGTTAAATCTGTTTCCCTACAAAATCAGCAAGATCCTAAAATTAGGTTACGAGCATAATACAGCTTGAAAACTATAGAAACAAAAGTTCTTTTCTTCAACAAAAATTCTTTTTTTAAATACATCGAAAACCTTTTTTTTTCAAAGCAGAGAAATTCTTATACCACTTCTTCTTCCTCAATCGTCTCTGAACTGCTGATTTCTTTGCCCGTTTTCGTTTTTTTGCGTTTGAAATGTAATATTTCGTTTTTTTTCTTCATCTATATTTTGAAATTATGCCTAGTAAAAGTAATACTGTACGACGTCAAACTGTCATTTGCAAAAAAAACCAGAACGTTCGCAAAAGTCGGGAATTGTAATTTTCGTAGCTTCTCAGAAAACTAGTCGGAACGATTAATTGATAACCTTTTAACATTTGAAATTACAGCCAATAAAGGTGAAAACTAATTGGCATCTGAATCGTCATTTTGCAGGTTTGGCATTCTGACTGTCATTTTATATAAATGTCCACAAATTAACCCTGTGGGATCTAAAGCTGAGATGTTTCTCGTAGTTTTTTGTTTTGTTAAAACTCGTTTTTTTCCTGCAAATCTCTCCAGATAACTCAGTGTTTACGATTATTGTCAAATACATGATTTCAATAAGCGAGCACATGAAATTTAGAAAGATTACCATCCCATTTACGAAGGACAGTCTGAAAAGATTAAGATTAGGATCAAACAGGAAGTGGTTCAAACACTTCGTTTTCATTTTGTATTTTCAGCTCACCGTAACGAGCAGTTTTTCTGAGACACCAAAAGTATTTTAGTATTAGTATTGAGACTCTTTTTCACATTTCTAAATGTATCCATTTAGGTTGACGCTTCTAATCTTTAAAAATAATTTTTTAAATGTATAGGACCATAAACACTTACGCATTTTTATATTACTTAGAAGGCGTGAATTTCTAAGTTTCTTTCTCCTTATGTGTTCCCTGAAAAAACCTACTCAACCGAGAAATTCAACTATTCCTCTATTTTAGTTTCTTCCGGCTCAATTGCTTTTTTTCAATTTTATATTCTATAAATACTCCATTTCACTTAGAACGTGCAGGATAAAGTTTCACACATTTTCAATTTTTTTTGATTTCAAAACTTCAAAACTTAATTTTCTTAATTTAAATTTTAAGTTTTTTTTAAACTTTTTTTAAATTTTTTAACATTTGCAAAAATTTTCAAAATGGTTTCTTTTGAAACTATCACAGCCGTCACTGTCACTTACAAGTTGAACAATACATAACATAAATGACTAAATCTTTATAAGACAGACCTTACAAAAACGTTTAAAAATCTTTGTCCACGTCTTAAAACTTCTTTTTTATGGAAAAAATTTAGCATTTAAGTTCTTAAACCAGCTTTACTTATGACTTCTTTGCTAGTTTTCTTGTTTTTTTTTTCGTAATATAAGATTTCTTTTACCCCCGGTATTCTAAAAAAACAACTCTGGCAAAACTCAAAACTGTTTTCAAAAATGTGTTCGTTCAATGTTATATCCCCTAACAATGTAAAGGTTTGAAGTTTTCTCTGAAGTCAAAGTACAAAATTCTTTGATAACCTTCAAAAATTTGAAATTACCGCCTGTAAAGGCAAAAATCGTGTTAGTTCGTTGCGTAATTGGTACTCAATACGTCATTTTGCAGGTTTGGCTTTCCGACTGTCATTGCATGTAAATGTCCACTAATTAATGTCCACTACTTTAGGTTTTAAAGTCAATGAAATGTAACACGTGGACAAGTTTTTCGTAGTGTTTCTTTCTTGTTTGTTTTTTTAAATCCTTTTTGTTCTGCAAATCTCTAGACAAATCAGTGTTTACGATATTTTTCAAATGCAAGATTTCAAAAAACGGGCAGCTGATATTTAGAAAGATTACTATCTCATTTAGAAAGGACAGTCTGAAAAGATTAAGATTAGGAGGAAACGGTAAGTTGTGCAAACATATCTTTCCACTTTGTATTTTTCCTGCTCACTGAAACGCGCGGTTTTTCTAAGATAAGACACTTGCAACTATCCTTGAAATTTTAGTTTTAACTATCCTTAAAATTTTAAGTTAATGTTTCAACTTATTAAAAACAATAAGAAACAATTATAAGAGCGCATGTTTATATTACGCAGAAAACTTTTATGATTAGTTCGTTTCTTCTCACCCCTGAGAAATCCTAATCAACCAGGAAATAGAAGTAATCCTTGCCTACGCCACTTCATTGTTGTTCTAAAGTTCCTTCCGGCTCAATTGCTAAATCATCGGCTTAAGCTTCCATAAATATTCCATTCCACTCACAAAGGATATCATAAGTACATGACAAAGTTTCCTACATTGCACGAGTAAAAGGGCAACAAACTTGTTTTCAAATCGTTTCGAAACAAAATAAAGTTTTACTAATTGTTCTGAAACATAATCTTTTTTTTGCGGTTTTTAACTTTCTAAATTCCCTTTTTTTCAGAATGTTTTCTTTTGAAACCATCACAGCCGTGACAGTTACCATTCTCTACAGCTTGGGAATAGTCTTCAATCTCATTTTGCTTTTCATCATCTTCAAATCAAGATGCGCCCAAATGGGAGCCTACCGATGGGTTATTTTCGTCTACACATTGTTCGAAACCTTTGTCTGCTTTGTTTTCCTAACAACAATGACGGTAATTTTGATGGTGAATTGTTGTCATAAAAATGATTTTAGCTGCACCACATCTATGAAAGAACCTGGATTTGGTTTGGGTATAATGGCCTCTTTGTGGGAACTCCATTTGCACAGCTGGCGACTTCGTTTTCCTATCTTACTTATCAGCTGACTATCGGCTTCACAGTTCACAACTTTATGTTCAGATATGTGGTTCTATGCAAGTAAGTCAATTGCAAAATACAGTCTGCTCTCTCTCGTTCATTCTTTCTCTTTCTCTTTCCCTTTTTTTCTCTTTCTCTTTCTCTTTTTTTTCTCTTTCTCTTTCACTTTCTCTTTCAATTTTTTCTCTCTCTCTTTTTCTCTCTCTCTCTTTGTCTGCGTCCATCGCTCTTTCTCCCTTTCTTGCTTCATTTCTATTAACATTTATAGGAGCGACTGGGCCATGACAATCAAAGAATCAAGGATCAAAGCGATCATAGTAGTTTTGGCGTATGGTGTTGGTTTTACCATCTTCTGTGTCATCTGTGCCATTATCAACTGCACCAACAACACTATGACTGACGTATCTGAACAGGAATGCAATTTGAGAAAAGAAAGTTTAGGGAATGCGTGAAGAACTAAAGAGGACCTTCGGAATTGATGCAGATAGTGCTGGTTATGGATTACTGCGCCTTCAAGTAAGCAAGAGAAACGGAGAGAGAGAGACAGAGAGAGAGAGAACGAGAGAAAAAGACACTGCATGTGTGTGTACGTGTGTGTGTGTCTGTCTGTGTCTGTGCCTGTGTGTCTGTGTGTATGTGTGTGTCTGTGTGTGTGTGTCTGTGTGTGTCTGTGTGTCTGTGTCTTCCTTTAATGGTAACTCTGAATTTCCAGGACTCCAATGGCGATATCTCAATTTCCGGAATTGTTGGCCTTTTCTACCACACCTTCATCATCTCAGCTGGTTGTGCCGTGTCCCTCTTTTGCAGCTACAAAATATACAGCTCAATCCGAAAACTAGAACAAATGAGATCCATTAAAGACGCAGCTGTTGAACGCCAAATTTTCCGAACTATCGTTTTTCAGGTTTAAAATTCAAGGTTCCTTTTCAATGAAGAAATTTTTAGGCTGCTTCACCTCTCTTTCTGAGTTATCTCCCCTCTGGGCTTTATGTAACCTTTCCGTTCTGGGAAACAAACCCGATCAACAGCATTTCTCAACTACTGTCTATCTCCCTGGCTGTTGCCAAAGTCTGGGATCCACTGATCGCCCTATGGTGCATTAAGGAGTTCAGAAACATGATTGCAAAGAAACTTGGTAAACATTCAAAATTGTTTTAAACTGATGATGTTTAGGATTTCACGTCAATTCATCAACAGTTGGCCAGAGTAGTGTTCAGCGCGTCAGTGCCATCACCCCGACTGACAAGCAGACTTGAAAGACTGCTGAAATCATAAATGTGATCTTGATCTCTCCTGAATTGTCACAAATTTTGATTTAGCTTGTTGGTAAAATATGAAAATCTGAATCTGAATTGAGTAGTATTGTGTTGTCAATTTACGGCAATTATGTGGTGTTAGTTTTTGTGACATTCAACTGATTTGAAATTGTTTAGTTTACCTTTTTTCAATTAGCTGATTCTGTGTTGTGATTAGAATAGTTGTTTATAACTAGTTTTCATGTTTTTTCATAAAGGTTTTGTTATTTGTTTTTAGTTTTTTTTTCAGAATTTCAGAGAGTTTCAAAATTGTGCAACTGGTAAATTTTTCGAATATTTTCCCATTTAAATTAAAACAAGTCATGGGTATCTTGGTTATCTAAAGCGGTTTCTATAAAAAAATTTAATTAGACAAAATCAATTTGTTTTACTTAATCAAGTTTAGCAAAATGGGGCTTTCTCCCTGTGATCCATTTCCCTGTTGATTTTCACTTGTGTTCCCAAAAAATTATTTTTTTTGGATCAGAAACCAACCTTTTTTGCTTACAATGTTGTTTTTTGTCATGATAATAGATGACTAAACGTCCGGAACCCGGTATTTCTGCTATTAATCTGAATACGGTAGCTGAATGAATAAAGGAAATAATAAGTCTAAATATATCGTAATCCGAAAAATATACTTAAGTGCATTTACGGATATTAAAGAAATAAACTTTTGAAGCCCTTTCTAGTTTCTTAAAGGTTTACCGGTTTTTATCTAGCCAATTTTTGTGAATATTGTTTTCTGAGATCACGTTCTATAATGTATATATATATATACATATAAATGCCTTTTTATATATAAAAGCTTGCAGGTGACATCTGATTTTCAAATTGTTTTCTCAACACCAGCGTGACAAAGAAGGATTTTTCAATTACAATCGGCACACCACAAATCAGGGATTTAAACACAGTATACATAAAACTCATAACTCAGTTTAAGCTTGAAATAAAATATAACAAAATTTACATTTAAAGAAATTGAAAGTTTTCAGTTGACCCATTTTGATCGATGAAATTACATTTAAAGAAATTGAAAGTTTTCAGTTGACCCAAATCTTTTATAGACATAGAAAACAAATGTAAGTTGTCAACTTATTTGTTTTCATTCCACTTTTGTATTATTCACAGCTCCGCCGAAAAACTGATTGGATTACCCGAAAATCAATTATCATTTTCCTATCACTAAATTTCAATAAAAACCACTAGTGTATCAGACAAAAATATAATAATCAAATTAAAAGTCAGCAAAATTTGCAAATTAAAATCATTTTATTTTAATGCAAACCGGAAGAAATATGTCAGTGTGTTCCAAAAATAAATTTTGTTCTTGTAAAGCGTCCTTTACGCTTATATAAACAAATCAATTTCAATAAGTTTTTAATTATTCACGTTTTTATATTTCAACCTTGAAAGTTCTTTAGCTTTTCTAATGCTTCGAACTTTGTGTTATCAATTTAGAAAAGCTATACGTGTTTTATATATTATACGTGTTCGTGTTGTTATGACTTTTTTCTTTTCATGTCATACGGTATTTATTTGAGATGAAAACATATTGTGTATGAGATGAGTCTATTCCCATTTTCTTATAATACCATCTTTTGTGATAATACCTTTATTTCTTGCACCAATTAACAAAATGTAGATTGAATACAACTTTAAAAGTGTTTTTAAAAAGCTGATTAAAATACACTTAAAATATTTTTTGTTGCATTTATAATATAAAAACTTTCCGTCAATTATCAAAAATTAATATTTTTTCCATAATACACAGCTTTTTATAAGAAAAGCTTGAAATTTTGATTTTACCAATAACATTTCGTTTTTAGTAAAAAAGACGTTTCGAAACTTTTTTGAATGTGGAGCATTCCTTAATGTATCAATAAATAAAATAAATTGTACGTTTTTGGTAAACCTCTTTAGGCCAGTTTTTTTTATAAAAAAATTACAGTGATAACATTATGTTTATTAATTTTTTTAAATTTTTTTCCCAAAACGAACATACTTTTTTGTCCAAATTAAAACAAATTTGCTTTAACCTGGACAAAAAATAATTGATTCATCCGACTCCTTCTTTCACATCAAAGTTCGTTATTTCCTCGTTTGCTGCTGTTCTGCGGTTGTACCTAACTTTGTACGCATGACTTCAGACATCCTTCATCCTCTCAAATGTTTTGAGATCATTTATGTTGAAACTAGAAAGAGATCTTTTCAAGCCCCACTCAGGATCTAATGTGATCTTAGCTGCTAAAAAGATGAATCAGTTCAAAAGTGAGAGTCTCATTAGAAACTAAGTTAATTTTATTTTTAAAACATAGTTATTACTTCTTGTTGTTTTCACCATTACAGTTTTTAGGTTTAAGTCGCGTAAAATTAAACGTGAATGTGTTAACGTAAATTGCGGACTCGCGCGCAATATCCCAGATCAAAAATTTCCGTAAGCATCAAGTTTTCAACATAAGTAGAAATTTTTTTTCTTTCAAATAGACGATCATGGCATAACTTTTTCTTATGAGTCATATTGGTTTTCCCTGTCGACTAACTTAAATGTTGTTTTTGCTTTCTTTGTAAAAGCGCATCAAGGCTGAAACTCATGGCATTTTGATTTCTTGGTTTATCCGACCTTTCTATGACAAACCACACAAACAAAACGCTGGCACATTTGAAAAGGGTTAGTAGAGCGAAGTATAAAAGTATCATCTGGCTGACACAATCTGACTGTCTACAAAGAATCAAAATTTTGTTTTGGTTCTTCTTTCTGAATGACCTATGAAACATCTCCTTATTTTTTTATACAAACGTAATAAAGTAAAAAAGATAGAAAGTTTGTAAAGTTTTTTTGATTGTTCAAGTTAATAATGACAAGTTCAAACACCTGTATGGTTTCTATAGGAAAGAGAACTCCCCCAGGTTTTACCGCGAAATTAATTTTTTGCAGATCTGTCAGAGCAAAAGAACATATTAAAATTCTAGACGTTGAAAATTCAATTTGTCCTTTACATGCTAAATTTTTCTAAAACTATTTCTTTAAAACTTTTTTGTAGTTTAACAAAAATGAAAATGAAAAACACAAAAAGCCCCGTCTTACTAACGAATGCACTCCGCAACAAAAACACAAATTGCGTTAAATAATTAAAATTCAGGGTCTATTTGCATTTTAAATTTCTCGTTGGTTTTGTCATTGTTCTTTTGATTAACAAATTAATATTTTTAATGCATATTTTTAAGGTCATCTATTAATGACGTTTCTATCATTTTTCGAACACAGTGGCAATACGTTTTTTATATGAACCGTACTGGCATTTCCAAGGACCTTAGACTAATGTTGCTTTTCGATTTTTAACTAATGTTGTTTTTTGATTTTTTTATTGAAAAGTCGCATGGTTTGTACCCACGGTATTTTGAATTTTCCGTTCATTTGAACTTTACATCCCACAACAACAAGACCCTATCACATTTAAAAAGGATTAGTTTAACGTATTATATTAGGTCCATCATAAAAAAATCTAACTTTCTACAAAGAATCATAGGTTTTGTTTTTGTTCCTGTAAACTTCTGAAGGATCTGTGTTTACAAATTGTGATAAAACCGACAAATCATGACTTTTCCCTCCTTAATTGATGTTCTTGCAGTTCTTTCAGGACAAAACTATATTGTAAAATTCTAGACGGTGAAGTTACAATTAATTCTTTAATTATGCACGTTAGCGTCTGCTGAACTTTTTTAAAAGTTGTTTGACCCAAAGAAAAAAAAGGGGGGGCATACTGACTCCCTACTACTTCCTTTCTTAAATGTTGTTTTTCGATGTCTTTATAAAAGAGCTGAAACTTTTGGCATTTTGAATTCTTCGTCGTCACATCTGAAAAGATTAGTTGAGCGTATTATATAAGGTCCAGTTAGCGGACATAATCTTACTGTCTTTAAAGAATCAGAGATTTCGTTTTTGTTCCTGGGTTTTTCTAACACATTTTTCTTTCTGACAAAAAAAACAAAAGCTATGTTTTTTTAATTTTAAGAATAAAACACCCACTCATCCCAGAATTATTTTTTTAAAATTTATAATCTATTCATAGCAAGTGGAAACAATGTATCCTCAAGTCATTTGTGAACATTAACTACTTCCGAAGCAATATACAAAACATAGTTTTCGATCAAAAAGTTATTCACAGATGTGGAATATTTTTTCCTTCAATGTAAGCGTGCTGATAAATACTCATTATTAGTATATCAATCATTAGAATGGTATATATAGAATTTTCTTTTAGTATTAAATGTTTTTGTTTATATTTAAGTGTGAATCCCTCATCTACAGACCCAAAAAAGAATGATGTGGTTTCTGGAAGCTCTTGGAATCGCTTCTACGAATCTTGCAGTTCAGAACCAAAAATGACGCGTCATACAAAGAAATTGATATTTTTGCAGATTTCCTATGCTAAACTACATTTTGAAATTTCAGACGGTGAAGAAATAAATGGCATTTTAACTAAGCCAGTCAGCGTCTGTGAGACCTATGAATTCTGAATTGTTCATCTTGTTCCAACATGTCAAGATTTTTTTAAAACTTATTTTAAAAACGAAGATCGATTGTTTTTTGCAAGTGTACCCTTAACAAATACAAAATGGGTAAACCAAATTTATTTTGGTATGTCACGCGTTTTCGGTGTTATTTGGTGTTTTTTTTACTATTTTATCTACCACAGATGGACGTTTGCGGTGACGAAAGTACCTAAACTTTTCCAAATGCTGAAACGCTGTCGTTTTTGGGTTTTCAAATGTGACAATTCGACGTTTTTTCCTCACTTTAAAAAACAATATTAAACTTAGTGAATACTTTAAAGTTTGTTTTTGACTTAATCGTAAGTTTTCACGAAAGCAGGTCTTTCAGTGAATGTTACCATGTTTGATCAAACATTTTTATTATGATATATCTAATACAGCCGGTCAATAAAGAATCCCATGCGAGAGGAAGCCTTAAACATATTTTAATTTACTTAACTTGTTAAATTTTTACTTAAAATGTGCTAAAACTTAAAAATTTTATGTCGGGATCGAACCCTGGTCGTGTGTCTGACAATTTGACTTCATAACTTTGGGTTCACGTAGACTGAAAAATAATATTTCGAATTTTAAATCCTAATCCGTTTCTAAACTATGAAACTAGATGGTGGTGGCTCATGATGCACTTAAAGTCCAACCTTAACAATATTTTCCGTTATTTTATCTTCCGGAGATATATTATACCATATAATATAATACTCCATGTAACATTCTTAAAGGTTCAATATATATATATATATATATATATATATATATATATATATATATATATATATATATATATATATATATATATATATATATATATATATATATATATATATATATATATATATATATATATATATACAAACGCAGTTTCATTTTACTTAAAAAAACTACGAGCAATATGCAACAAAAATTTGCAAATATAACGGAACTTGAAAACTAACATTAAAATAATAAGTTTTCATTTTTTGCACGATAGATAATCTTGTTTAATGTTAAGCCTAGGTACATATATTAGTTTATCTAGAGATAGAAGTATTTGTGACTTTCGTTTGCAAAAATCGCTGTGTTAACTTTAATAACCTTTTAAACTGTTTCTAAACGGAATTATTTTTTCACAATCATTTTTCATTCTGGTAAAACATCTAAAATGCCAAAATTTTACATTGTCAGCCTAATCCTCAGGAGATTATCCAAACCGTATTTAAGCGAACTGGGAGATGCACCAATCATTTTTAACTGCTTTCTCTTCCACATCTCTGTTTTTAAAATTTTAATTTTTAATAGACTTTTTTAAAATTTTATTCTCTGCTTTTTATTTTAAAAAAGCCTATTCTAATTGTAAGATAAATAATTTTCCTTTGTTATTTTATATTCTTCTTGTTCGAAGAATAACACACACACATACATCACGGAGGACATAATTACAGCTGGTTTAATAAAATATGGGTAAAAAATTCAAATAAAATATTGGTCAATAATTCGGAGATTCTCGATTTCATATTCCCCATTTTTTATAATCTTTTGTGTCTAGGAATTTAATTTCACTAAGGCACTTCTATAATATTCATGTAAGAATTTCCAATATTACTCATGCAATATAGAAAAATCCATTTTCCGAAAAGGGTTATTGCGAGCGCGCATGGGTTACAAGATCTTGGTGAGACCGTATTTGAAAATCACACTTTTTATTAAAAAATCCGGATCGGCCTAAGAAATTTTTTAACTGTTTTCGCTTAACTTAAAATTTTCATTTTTAATGTTTTATTCACTTTCTTTGAGTTTCCTTGTTTACAGAAAACTAATTCTCAGACAAATGTAACTTTGAACAGTCGTACATGAAGGTCGCGTTTTGACTCTGTTCTTTAAAGCCCTCATTGTTTGTAGCCTAACCTTCCGATGTAGCCAACAATTCTTCAAAATTGCACCGAAAGTGCAACTGTAATACAGATTTTGTATTTAAACTACATTTTTACACTAAAAAAACTGAGAAACTACAAACAAGCTACACCATAATCTTTAAAGAACTTCAACAACTCTTTCCTTCCAGATTCTATGGCATTTTCGAAATTCATGTTTTCATTTTTTAAACAATTATATGTCTTGAAATTCAGAAACAGATGCCTCCAGCTTCTTTTTAACCTTCTTGAATTCACGTTTTCATCATTTTTCAGTTTAAAATTAAATTCATTTTAGAATGTTTTTCGAAAACTTTGCATCCTACACCGTCACTGCTCTCTACAGCATTGGCATCTTCTTCAACCTCGTTCTTCTGCTGATCATCTACACCTCAAAATGCAAGCATATGGGAGTCTACAGATGGGTGATCTTCACCTACACACTGTTTGAAGGTTTCACCTGTTTTGTGTTCCTTACTTCAAACACGGTAAGACAGCGCTACTTTTGCAAACTCAACCATGTTTCTTAGATGCACCACATCTACGAAAGAACTTGGATCTGGTTTGGATACAAGGGTCTTTTTGTGGGAACACCGTTGGCAACGTTGGGAACTTCCTTTGCATGTCTTACCTACCAGCTGACAATCGGTTTCACTGCTCATAACTTTGCGTTCCGGTACATCGTTCTTTGCAGGTGAGCGACGGGTGTGTGTGTGTGTGTGTATGTGTGAGTGTGTCTATGCATGTGTATGCGTGTGTGCGTTTGCACGTGAGAGTGTGTGAGTGAGTGTGAGTGTGAGTGTGAGTGTGAGTGTGAGTGTAAGTGTCAGAGTGTGAGTTTTCGGGTGTGAAAAAGTGTGAGTGTGTGAGAGCGTGAGTGTGAGATGCCAGTGTCAGTGCGAATGTTAGTGTGACTGTGAGTGTGTTTATGTGTGTTTGTGTCTGTGAATGCGTGTGAACATGTGGGCCTGTCAACACGTGAAGAATGACAATTTTTCAGAAGCGACTGGGCCATGTCGATCAAAGAATCCCGATTCAAAGCCGGTTTCCTCATCGCAACTTATGCCCTCGTCTTCACAACTCTATGTGTTTTATGCGCTCTTTTCAACTGCAACAACAATCATGTTACCATGGTACTTTTTAAACTTTTTGTTTTAAACTGCCATCTTAGGGAATGCGCGAAGAACTCAACAGAACCTTCGGAATCGAAAACGCCGACCAAGCTGGATATGGGATGATCCGCCTTTTGGTTTGTCAAACTTTAAACAAAAAAGTAATATAAAAATTCAGAAACTTGATGGCAGCATCTCTGTTTCTGGAATCATTGCTCTCTTCTACCACACTTTTATCATATCAGCTGCTGGGACTGTATCCCTCTTCTGTAGTTTCAAAATCTACCAGGCCATCCACCGTCTGGAAGAAATGAAGGCTGTGAAGGATGTGACCATCGAACGGCAGATCTTCCGAACCATCGTTTTTCAGGTCTAAATTCAAATTTCTAGTTTTCAAAAATGTTTATCAGGCAGCTTCACCCTTGGTTCTTAGTTATCTGCCTTCTGGTCTCTATGTCACCTTCCCATTCTGGGAAACAATGCCCATCAGTTGGATCTCCCAGTGGCTTTCGATTTCTCTCAGTGTTGCCAAAGTCATCGACCCTCTGATTGCAATTTGGTGCATCAAGGAATTCAGACATGCTATTGTGAAGAACATTAGTGAGTGGTCTCAAAAAAACAATTACAATTATATTTTTAGAAAAATTGTCGTCTTACGCAACAGGAACTCCAATTCAGCCGATCAGCACTGTTCTGACGTCCACGTCTGGAGTGAACTGAAAACGGCATCTAAGAAAATCGATCAATCAAATCGAATGTTGTCAAATCATGTTGTGGTAAAATAAAGTTTGAAAAATACAATTAAAATACCTGGTTAAAATATGAATATAAACAATAAACCAATATAATATATCAATATAATGCCTACAGTCAATTTAAAGTACCGATTATAACAGCAGTTACAAGATTGTTCCATGTTTTTGGTTGAAAGAGAAACAGAAGCCTTCTGGAAACGGGGCTGTATCTACAAACTTTATTTACCACTTCTTTGTATTGTTATTAGTGATGTTTGCAGAAACTTTTGGAAATAAGGCAAATGTGGAAAACAAGAATACGTTTTGTAACGTATTTCTTTTCATAGATAATAACTTGACCTTAAGTACATTAAAAGTGCAATATCCCCTCTGTTTTTAAAACAGGTTTTTTACGGACAGGGTATGAAACAAAGGTGGCCCGTTTTACGTAACAATTACAACAAAAAAGTGGGACCTAAAAACCCGAGTTACAACCTAAAACCTGAAGATGACCACCCGATTGTAAGAGTATCGAATTTGCGTACGCATAAAAAGGCTCAAGCTCAACCCTGAAAGTAGTAGTTTTTTAAAGAACTTTGATTCACTTTTTGTAATTAAATAACAGCTTTGCATAAACAGTGTTTTGGATACAACCGACTTGTCTGAGCAACTACAACATCTACAGTAGCCTGGTTTTTTCCCGATGTAAAAATGTTTCTTGTGCATACAAATTTAAATATAAAAGGAATAAGCCTAGAATAACAAAACCGAATTTTAATTTTTTTTATTTGTGTGTGTGACTGTGTGTATGTGTGGTTGTGTGTATGTGTGTGACTGTGCCTACAGTGAAAATCTTCTGTTTATAAATGTTATAAATTTATACTTTAAATGTTTTAAATTTAAAGATGACCACACAGTTCAATTATTTTTCCTTTTAGCATACAAATTTTCCTTTTAGCTTACAATTTCCTTTCAGTTTCCGTTTTCAATACAATTTTCAATCAGTGATACTGTTTTTGTCATTGTTATTTTCAAAATTCCTTGTGGTGTCCTTGAACTAGAAAACAGAAGATAAAACTCCTCAGCTTCAACTCCAACACCAGTTAATTTTTTCTGGATTTAAGAATGATCACCTTCGAAATCTTGGCCGCTTTCATCGTCACGACAAACTACTCAGTCGGAATCTTCTTCAACTTTGTCTTGCTTACAATAATCCTAAAATCCAAAACAACAGCAATGGGGATCTACAGATGGGTCTTCTTTGGTTATACCCTCTTTGAAGCGTTTACATGCACTGTGTTCCTCAGCACAAACACTGTAAGAAACGAGCAGTTAGGATATTCAAAGTTCTGTTTTTTAGATGCACCACATCTTTCAAAGAACATGGATCTGGTTCGGATACAAAGGTCTTTTTGTGGGAACTCCTTTTGCTACCTGGGGGACTTCCTTGTCTTGCTTCACGTATCAGCTGACAATTGGCTTCACTGCTCATAATTTCATGTTTCGCTATGTGGTCGTGTCAAAGTATGTGCACGCCGGAGAAAAAAGGAAGAGATAGAGAGTTAGGGAGAGTGAAGGAGAGAGAGAGACTGGGAGGCAGTGAAAAGGAAAGAGACAAATAGTAAGAGACACAGAGAGACAGAGAGATTAAGAGGCAAAAAACGGAGAAAATAAAAGCAGGGAGGAAGAGAATGAGAGTGAATGAGAGAGAGAAAAAGAGAAAGAGAGAGACAGAGAGAGACAGATAAAGAAAAAGAGAGATAGAGAAACAAAGATAAAGATACAGAGAGAGAGAGAGAGAGAGAGAGAGAGAGAAAGAGAGAGAGAAAGAGAAAGAGAAAGAGAAAGAGAGAGAGAGAGAAAGAGAGAAAGAGAGAGAAAGAGAGAGAGAGAGAGAGAGAGAGAGAGGGAGAGAGGGAGAAAGAGACCAAGAAACATATAGACAGAGTCACCGAGAGACATAGAGATTGAGAGACAGGGAAGCAGAGAGTGCGAGTGAATTAGAGAGAGTGACAGAGAGACAGAGAGAGTGATAAAGATAGAGAAAGAAAATGTGGACATTTGTGTGAAGACGTCAATGAACGTGTAGGTGTACTAGTGCGTGTGAATGTGTTCACCTGTAAACTTTAGTGTCCAACCATTTTCAGAAGCGATTGGGCCTTGACAATCAAAGAATCACGAGCAAAAGCTATTGCTCTCGTTGTGACATGCGCACTCCTCTACGCCTCTTTCTGTTTCCTTTGTGCAATTATCAACTGCACTAATAACGTCCCAACTGAGGTACAAACTACAAGCTAACGTTCTAAACAAAACAGGGAATGCGCGAGGAGCTCAACAAAACATTTGGGATCGAAGACGTCGATATGGCTGGTTACGGCATAATTCGCCTTTTGGTCAGCTAAACTTAGGAAAAGACACCAAATAAGTTTTCAGAAACTCGACGGTTCTATCTCTTTTTCCGGAATTTCAGCTTTATTCTACCACACATTCATCATCTCAGCTGCTGGAAGTGTATCTCTCTTCTGTAGCTTTAAAATCTACAAAGCTATCCGTCGCCTGGAAGCAATGAGAGATATCAAAGACGTCGCCATGGAACGCCAAATCTTCCGAACCATAGTTTTCCAGGTCAAAAACTGAGTATAGCCTCAAACGCGTAAGTTTACAGGCTGCGTCCCCTCTTTGTCTGGCCTATCTTCCTTCGGGAATCTACGTGACATTCCCCTTTTGGGAAACCAATCCGAACAACTCCATCTCCCAGGTTTTGTCGATTTCACTGAGTGTTGCCAAAGTGATCGACCCTCTGATTGCCGTTTGGTGCATCAAAGACTTCCGCAACGCGCTGACTTCCAAATTCCGTAAGAGCAAGGTACAACTAGAAGTGTGACATGTTGAGGATCTCTATCGAAATACAAAGCCAGTGTTGTTCATCCTTCGACTGTACCTGTCACATTGACCACTGGCATCTGATCCACAGTAACCTTGTAGAAAGGAAGCAATGAAGAAAGGACATCCGTCTTTGAGTGATTCAATAAACGGTCTTCTAGTTTGGCAGATTTGCAGGGTCGTTGAGAGTCGCTTCTGCTTTTCAAGGTTGTCATTCTCTGAAAGTCCTGTTTAACATTAACCATTTTCTCGAGCAACGTGGGTGTGAGACAGGTGCGAATTGACAGCAGCTCAGAAGACTGATGATATTACCGGACCAGTGGTTTAACGGTTAGCACTTGGGGTTATGGATATGGGGATGAAAGTTCGAATCCCCCCGTGGCCATTCTTTTTTGCTAATTGAAAGTATACATAATTTGACTTACAAACTTCTTTTGAACCAATTTTACGCTTTTATTTTCATTTTTGTGACATGCTTGATTTAAATTGCCAATTTGCGTGCCTAATATTCCAAATGCAGTACTATGTCCCCTTCTCAACTGCGCTCAGTTTTTAAATAAAAAACCTGCACCGAACCCTGCCCTCGAATTTCGAAAGCAGATATAATCTAATTTGTCATTTGTGGTTACAATGTTGTCAGGAGACGTTGATTTTAAGTAGGTCAACTCCGCTGGCTCACTAATTACAATGGGTCAGGAGTGGGTTAATTGCGCGACTCACCCGCGTAGCGTAATTTCGATTAGTTGGGGCACCAATGACTAACAAATGTCTCGGAATCCCGTCGCCTCCCCGTGGTACGAGACGGGCGCCTCCTAGAGGTAGGCAAAATGACGTTAAACCGACATTTTTTGGAAAAGGCCCGCGTGCAGGCAACAAAACCTAAAAACAAGAAAAAAAAGCTCTTGATTTTTGGTGTTTAAATTGTTTGGTGTTTCTGTATTCTTCGCCTATCACTTAAATTTTTAATTTTATAGGCCTAACAAATGTTTTGCAGTTTTGGAATACACGAGTATTGGCTAGTCATATTGCATGACTATTGATATAAACTGGGTAGAACCTTTTTCAAAGTAATCAAGATAAACTTAAAGTTTTATTTGTACAAAGATAGAGAAAAAAAAGCAAGGAAATGGAGGGAGGAAGAAAACTTTGGAAAAGGAAACGCCTCTTTTTCTCCACCTCTCTTTTCCCTCTTTCTCCGTCCCTCTCTCCTTCTCTCTCTATGTATTTCATCCTCTTTCCTTTTTATCTCTCTCACTTTAACCCTCCCTCTTTTATTTTCTTTCTCTTTCTCTTCTCGCACTCGTTATCTATCTCGGTTTTTGCAATTTTTCTCAATCTCAGTCTTGGAATATGTCTTCGTCTCGGCCTACGTCCTTTTCTGCAAGTACTCAATTTCGCGTGACAAGATTTCTCCAAACGTGTCAACTTCAAGCAAAACTTCCAACAGCACGATCACATCCACAGATTCCATATCCGCTACCATTTTCTTTGACCCCCTATGTTCACGTAACTAATTTTTCAACAACCCTCGAACAATCTCTAACAACCCAATCTCCAAGAACCCTCGAACAATCTCCAACAACCCAGTCTCCAAGAACCCTCGAACAATCTCCAACAACCCAGTCTCCAAGAACCCTCGAACAATCTCCAACAACCCAGTCTCCAAGAACCCTCGAACAATCTCCAACAACAAAATCTCCAAGAACCCAATCTCCAACAACCCGCGAACAATCTTCAACAACCCAGTCTCCAAGAACCCTCGAACAATCTCTAACAACCCAATCTCCAAGAACCCTCGAACAATCTCTAACAACCCAATCTCCAACAACCCTCGAACAATCTCCAACAACCCAATCTCCAACAACCCTCGAACAATCTCCAACAACCCAATCTCCAACAACCCGCGAACAATCTCCAACAACCCAATCTCCAAGAACCCTCGAACAATCTCCAACAACCCAGTCTCCAAGAACCCTCGAACAATCTCTAACAACCCAATCTCCAAGAACCCTCGAACAATCTCCAACAACCCAGTCTCCAAGAACCCTCGAACAATCTCCAACAACCCAATCTCCAAGAACCCTCGAACAATCTCCAACAACAAAATCTCCAAGAACCCAATCTCCAACAACCCGCGAACAATCTCTAACAACCCAATCTCCAAGAACCCTCGAACAATCTCCAACAACAAAATCTCCAAGAACCCAATCTCCAACAACCCGCGAACAATCTCTAACAACCCAATCTCCAAGAACCCTCGAACAATCTCCAACAACCCAGTCTCCAAGAACCCTCGAACAATCTCCAACAACCCAGTCTCCAAGAACCCTCGAACAATCTCCAACAACCCAGTCTCCAAGAACCCTCGAACAATCTCTAACAACCCAATCTCCAAGAACCCTCGAACAATCTCCAACAACCCAGTCTCCAAGAACCCTCGAACAATCTCTAACAACCCAATCTCCAAGAACCCTCGAACAATCTCCAACAACCCAATCTCCAAGAACCCTCGAACAATCTCCAACAACAAAATCTCCAAGAACCCAATCTCCAACAACCCGCGAACAATCTCTAACAACCCAATCTCCAAGAACCCTCGAACAATCTCCAACAACCCAATCTCCAAGAACCCAGTCTCCAAGAACCCTCGAACAATCTCCAACAACAAAATCTCCAAGAACCCAATCTCCAACAACCCGCGAACAATCTCTAACAACCCAATCTCCAAGAACCCTCGAACAATCTCCAACAACCCAGTCTCCAAGAACCCTCGAACAATCTCCAACAACCCAATCTCCAAGAACCCTCGAACAATCTCCAACAACAAAATCTCCAAGAACCCAATCTCCAACAACCCGCGAACAATCTTCAACAACCCAGTCTCCAACAACCCTCGAACAATCTCCAACAACCCAATCTCCAACAACCCTCGAACAATCTCCAACAACCCAGTCTCCAAGAACCCTCGAACAATCTCCAACAACCCAGTCTCCAAGAACCCTCGAACAATCTCCAACAACCCAGTCTCCAAGAACCCTCGAACAATCTCCAACAACAAAATCTCCAAGAACCCAATCTCCAACAACCCGCGAACAATCTTCAACAACCCAGTCTCCAAGAACCCTCGAACAATCTCTAACAACCCAATCTCCAAGAACCCTCGAACAATCTCTAACAACCCAATCTCCAACAACCCTCGAACAATCTCCAACAACCCAATCTCCAACAACCCTCGAACAATCTCCAACAACCCAATCTCCAACAACCCGCGAACAATCTCCAACAACCCAATCTCCAAGAACCCTCGAACAATCTCCAACAACCCAGTCTCCAAGAACCCTCGAACAATCTCTAACAACCCAATCTCCAAGAACCCTCGAACAATCTCCAACAACCCAGTCTCCAAGAACCCTCGAACAATCTCCAACAACAAAATCTCCAAGAACCCAATCTCCAACAACCCGCGAACAATCTTCAACAACCCAGTCTCCAAGAACCCTCGAACAATCTCTAACAACCCAATCTCCAAGAACCCTCGAACAATCTCTAACAACCCAATCTCCAACAACCCTCGAACAATCTCCAACAACCCAATCTCCAACAACCCTCGAACAATCTCCAACAACCCAATCTCCAACAACCCGCGAACAATCTCCAACAACCCAATCTCCAACAACCCTCGAACAATCTCCAACAACCCAATCTCCAAGAACCCTCGAACAATCTCTAACAACCCAATCTCCAACAACCCGCGAACAATCTCCAACAACCCAATCTCCAACAACCCTCGAACAATCTCCAACAACCCAATCTCCAAGATAGATATGGTAAGGTAGATATGCACGATACAAGATCCGATCGAAAAATTCCCTATGTAACTTGATGGATGAGAGACAATTCCAAAAAAAAATATTTTGAGAGCAATCGTCAGCCCCTTCAATTACCAGATAGAGTAAGTTTTTCTGAGCTCAAAACACTAATGAAGTTGTGAAAAAAGTTGTTTTTCGAGGTAGATATGGACTTTCCAAGATCCGATCGAAAAATTCCCTATGTAACTTGATGGATGAGAGACAATTCCAAAAAAACAATTTTTGTGAGCAATCGTCAACCCCTTCAATTACCAGATAGAGTAAGTTATTTATTCATTTCAAGTTGTGTGACCTTGCCCATGTACCTTTACGTGTGTTCAAATTTTCCCTAGATTTTATCGCACTCGTTCCCATGCTGATTCACATATTACAACGGCTGGAAAAAAAACTATTCCGCCGATAGCATCGCAGGGGTTGCGAAATATGCGCATCGCCCATTTCTCACCACAATATTTCTCTTTTCTTATCGTTTTACTCTCGGCTGTTTGGCTTTCTAGTTTTTAATACTTTTTAAAATGCTGAAACCTTACGTTAAAAACCACGTTAGTCCTTAGTTAAATAAATTATTTAATTTGTCATTAAAAAATTTTAAAATTAGCCTGTTTTACTGTTTTAATCGAATGATTTCAATTCCCGGCCAACTTTTGTTTTCTGTGTACGTTTTAGGGAACAAAACAGATGAAACGCTTCAAAAAAACATTGCATGGATACTTGAAAGAAAAAAACAAGGATGTTGTCCCGGAAACTGGTCTTTTGCACTTCCTTGACCGCACTTGTTGCACACACTGCAATTACCCCAGAGACTCAAAACCTGTTTTGATTTTCGGCCATGTTTTCCTATTTTGGTCAGTTTAGGGTGCGCCAAAGTGATTGTGGCTTTATCAGTTCATGACTCATACTTGTGTTTGGCGGAAAAACGAAGACGATTGATTTCGGCCCAACGCTTTCCAGTGCAAACTGTTTGCTTGACCCTGTTTTGTCGTTATTTCGCCTTAGACTGAATATTTTCAGTTATGCTCAATGGTTTTTTTTAAATAACCGTTATCAATCCCGATATAAAGTTTGTCTTGACCTTGTTTTTGAGTGTAAATCAGCCATTTCGTTTTTTCGCACCACAAACCAAAATGAACTTTATTTTGCTAACCTTCTTTTTATTTAAATTTAAATATTTCATTCTTTTTTTTAACCTTCCCTTTTCAGAATGGAGTTCACCACAATCCGCTATGGAACTAGGTACACAGCGTCAACCAAGCAGATCCTTCGAGGCGATGCCCCTACTCCTGAAGATTATGAAAAGACCTCTATTTACGTTAGTATATTTTGTGTTCTTCGCAAACTTTAACTAATGTTAGGGACCAACCACAAACACCGTTTGCAGCAAAGAAGTGGTCAGAAAATTCCCATCAGTGACAGTTTTGCACAACTGCACGAGTGACAAATCGGGTCTATTGCAGTGGCAGCTGTAAGTTCAATTTAGCTAAACTTGATTTTTTTTTCTATATAACCCGCCTATTTGGATGCTTTTTGGCGCTATTTTGTCTGCGAATTGCAGTGTACTGATTTTTGCTGATAGGCTTTTGAGCCAGGACATATTTGAACTTGTTGGATGTAATCTGAAAATTTTTCACACAAACAGTTTTAAATGGAATTTACAATTTATTTAAAATATGCTTATTTAGAACTCAAAATACTGCATTCTTGTTTTTTATTCACCATCACGCAAAAATAGTCTATGTTTTGCGCTTGATAGCCATTGCCGAACATCCCCGCCATGCGAAAAAATGTGATCCTAAAATTTTCTTTGCTATTATTGTTTGAAAAAAGTTGCTTATGCGTAATTTTTAAATAACACAATTCAATCAAACAACAATTGTCGTACGGGGATCGAACTGGGGTTAAATCCGATTACCAGTCCGATAGCTTAACCAATTGGCCATGTAAATAAACCAACTAATATAAGGGGCACTTCACACCGTCTTTATCATTTTGTATTGCGCGATTAGAACTGTTTTTATAACACAAATAGCTGAAACTTTTTCAAGTAGAATATTTTTTAAATGGTTTTCACAAAGCCTCTGGCCTCTAAGTGGTCAACTACACTGTTTGCTGTTTATCTTATAGTTGAGTTAAACTCGTTATCTTTAACTTAAACTTTACGGTAGCTTAAGGAAGCTTATCAAAAATAGAAAACATTTTAAAAAGTGTACCTCATTTTCAGTCTAATTCTTTTTTTCTATTTGTGCTTCACACTTCCAATCACAATTGGATACTTTCTTGTTTACTTTACCTTCTTGTTCTTCAGAAAAATGATCAACCAACTCGGGATGGCTGATTTCCGAGCCATGTCTTCGGCCCGCGCTGGTGCCGGAACTCGGTTTCACAAGAAGGTCGAAGAACTTCTCAAAAACAAACACACTAACGGAATTCCCTCACTTGAGAAGGTTCTATCCGAAGTGGGATTTTTGGTTTTCTCCCCAGTTTTGTTTTGTTTAGGCCGTACCCGAAATTCACGGATATCTAAAATCCGTTCATGGTTTCCTGGAGTCTTTGCCAGTTTCGGTGGAACCGATGGTTCTGGAGGGAAAAGTAACTCACCATAATCTCTACTACACCGGGAGATTTGACGCAGTCCTGAATTTAAGGTAACAGTAAAACAAAAACAAAAATTACGCTTTTTAGCGACGGTCCTTGCCTCATCGACTGGAAAACGGCTAATGAGGGTTCTTCTGTTGCGAGCAAAATTGGAAATGGAGATGGATTGAAAGGTAAATTTAGTTTTCAACTGTTGTATACCATAATGTTGTAGGCCTTTATGGCTATCCCAAGCAGTTGGCTGCTTACGTGGGTGCCTTCAATAGCGAACCGACCTTCAAGGACATGGAGAAGGTAATTAGAAACTTAAAGTTTGAAAAAAACGCAAATCTACCTTTTCATTGACCTTTTTAACACAACTTTAAATTGATTGTCTTTTTTCAAAAGATTAAACCTTATTTGGAACAAAATCTCTGTTTTAAAACTATTTCATTATGTCTATGAAAATGGCTTTTAGAAACCAAAACATTTTCATTGAACAAACATTAAAACAAGTGTGTATCTATACAAAAGTTTTAATTTTTACCAACTTTTTTGAATTTATTCCCTTTTTTATGAAATTTTTTTAGATTAAAAAAATTTGGCATTTTCAGGTGAAGAGAGGAATGATAGTGATCGCTAACAGCAGTGGATCTCCAGCAGAAGTAATCAAGATGAACGCCGAAGAACTTGAGGTAGGCACGTCTTCAGAATCAAAAAAAGTTTTCATTCAGGAGTATTGGAAGGAATTTGTCAAGGACATCAAAACTTTCTGGGATTCTATTGAATGCGGAATGGAAAACTTTGTTTGCTACTGAAAAAACTTCTAAATTATTGGTTATCTTGGTTTATTGAATTTTGATTTGGAATAAACTATTAAATAATTGCAAATGTGCATTTATTGGAAGGATTTTGGTAAAAGTTATATTTCCTTGTTTAAAATTGTTCAATAGTATTTTAAAATTGTAAATTAGTATACGTTTACTAAAAAGCAGCTCAAACGAAACCGATCTTTCCTCGGTGCTTGATGTGTACACGGCCCATTGCGTAAACATTCTGCATCATCCCTCTAAACGGATAAGTAATCAGGATAAAGACGTAAGATAGCCAAATTCATGATGGAGGTCTAATCGCCACATGGGCAGTCGTTTATAACTGTCTGCCATTTTCCCATTTTATTTTTTAAATGTAATTTTACGTAAGGTTCCACTTTTTTTTCTAAAAAAGTAATAAATTGCAATAAAACTGGAAAAGCCCATAACTGTAAGATTGGCAAAACATTTTGCTTGAAAAATTAAAAAATAAAAGAAAAACTTTTTTTGTTTTGGAACTGCTCCAAGTACTCATGCTTTACAGTTATTTTGAAAGAACTTTTTTAAGCGTGAATCCATCATTTCCAATTCTCAATTTAATAGGAGCGACACTTTTCATTTTTTTGCCTGTTATGATGCATTACAGTCAATTCGCAGAAATAATGTTTCTTTTGTCACGGCTGGAGCGACTCTTTTTGACCGTCAACAATGAACAGTTCAAAGCACATTTCTGCCGGACGGAAGTGACTGAGTGCGAAACCACAAAACGAGAAAAACAAACCTATGTCTTCCGAATTTAAGGTGCGCACAGACAAGGTCAAACGAACAACACTCTTAAACGAAGTCTGAACGGCCGCCGATTTTTCATTTATCATTCAGTTTCTATTTTCTTTCCATACTGTGCCCAACCTGAACTTTTAACAAAGGCTTTATCAAAACAACTTTTATATACGTTTTATACATTTTGATATTTCTCTATTTTAACGGAGATTACAAAATTGTTTTTCGTCTTAAACAACTGAAATTGTGATTTTCAGTATTAGAACTATAAGAAAAAAGTTTTGGAGATATAGGGAATTGAACCCCAGACCTCTCCCATGCTAAGGGAGCGCTCTACCACTGAGCTATATCCCCACGAACTTGATTCACGCGGCTGGCAGTGAAAAGATGCGCCTGCAAGATGCAGCCTACGTTACTAAACACAAGGCATCCAGATAATTGAACCATTGAAAACGTTTTTTTTTTAATATGGACGGGCGAAAACGATTTTAATGTCACAAAATAAAACACTGTTTCGTTTGTTGCTTACAAGCACGACGTTCAATTATCCCATTTGGACCACACTGTAGGCTCCAGCAAAGGTCAGACCACCCTGCACGCGTGGACCACCCTGAAATGCTTGGACCAATCCGGAAGACGGCCATGACCCATTCAAGGTCGAATGAGAGATGGGAAAAAATTGAAGAAAAATACTTGTTTTTCGTGGATGACTTCAAAGTGTCTATGCGGAATCAAAGCTCGATTACCTAAAAATTAAAAAGAAAGTATTTCGACACCGAAAAATGGCGTAATTCGATTATAGTTTTTTTCAATGTCTTTATCTCAAAGAAACACAACGCAAACTTTCGTGTCTTAAAGAATGAGGAAGTTTTATTCCGTTACTGTCTCTGTATGTTCATTGATCAATTAATCGGAAAACTTCCCATAAAAAGAACCGCGTGCCGCTTTACGCTGGGTTCACAAAATGGTTAGGTACTGAAAATACGCCAAGTGATGGAACACGTGGGTAGAATCGGCGGCAACACTTTTTCGCTGAGTTGTTGTGTTTCAGTAAGCTCTTCAAAACAAATTAGATAAAGCGAAATAATTTTACATAAATATGGATTTTTTGAACCACCCGATCAGGTTAGACCAACAATCAAGAAAAGTAAAACTTTTGTCTTGATGGGTGGTCCAAGCTAGGCGTGTGGTCCAAGTTTTGCCCTAGCTCACTTTCATTTTTACGAAATATAATAATTAAACCGTCATGTACGTTTTGAAAAGTCAGTGCTGTTTTCTCGGTTTTATACATTTTTTCTAAAAACAGTTTTTTTAAACTGTAATGTTTTTGCAAACTGTAAAAAGAATAGTGTTCCCAGCGTCCAAATAACGGTATTTTTCTTCATTCTGTCCAATTTCACTGTTTATTTGTAATGCTCACAGCGGATACGACACTTTTAATGCAGTTGTTAGTAAACTGATACAACGCTCTGGCGGATCCTGGATAGGATCACCTCTAAAAAAATAATTTTGCAGAAAACTGGGGTTTTCGTATTTAATAAAGTGGTTTGAAAAAAGGAGGGCCTCTTTAAAAATTCTAAAGGGGGAAATACCTTAATAAAAACTTTTTTATTTCACAGTAAAACAAATGACAGTAACAAGTAAACAATACAAAAAAAAAGTTGAAGTGTAGTTTCCATGCAGATTTGATTTTTTTTTTAAATTTATTAATGAACCTCCTTTTATTCGTTTAGGAAAATCCAGCCAAATTCAAAAACCATTGTTTGTAATTGTTGTGGACTTAATTCTTCATACAATAACAAAAGTTTAGAAAAAATTAAGAACTTAATACGAAGTACTTGGAATGTTGAAACTTATTTGTTCGGTCAAGTGGCGTCGAAAGTAAGTACTAATTGGATGACCGTTGTAAAAACTCGGCGCGGTTCGCCTACCAGTTCTTGCGTTCTCTGATCGTCACGCGAACACCCCAGTTTCACTTCTTTTGTTCACGAAATGATCAATTTTGAACGGCTTGACCAACTTCTGAGACTGATTTTACAAAAGTTGTGCAACTACCTTGCAATTTTATAAAACAAAAATTGAAGTTTCGGAATTTCATCATCTTGCAATGCATTGCTGGCAGTAGTGCCAACACTTCCTCGTCGTCAGCTGTCATTTGCACCCGGGTCTTATATTTATGACGTCCGTGGGTACGTTTTCATGCGCGGCTTCCTGTTTATTAATGTCCGGGAAACTTGGGTTTTATTTTGTTTTTCAAAGAAACTTTTTTATGTTTGGTTGTCTTTTAAATCGTTTGTGTCATATTAATTAATTCCATTTCTTGCAATTCAAGTTTTTAGTTTATAAAAACATGAATTGTTAAATTAACAAAGATGGTTTTAAAATTGTTTAATTTTAATTTTTCCCTTTTTATTGATTTTTTATTGAAGAAACAGTTTTTTTGTAATTTTTTTATTTTTTTGAAAAATATGTTTTACTATTAAATTTTTAGTTTTTTTTAAATAATGTTTAAAATTCTAGAGCATTAAAAAACTTTAAAATTCAATAAGTAAAAGATTTTGTTTAACAAAAAAAAAGGTTAGTGGTGAACTTTGAAAATGGGGTTATTATTGAATTCATTTTTTTTGTTTTTTTTTTCAGGGATAAAATAAGATTTTTTTTAAACATCAAAAGTTTAAAAAGAACCAGTTTTTGTGCTTCGAACCTAATTTGTGACCTTAACCTTTTTTTATTTATATTGCTAAAAATATATTTTTGTTTTGTTAACAAACATTGTCGGAAGTTTTAAGACTATTTTAAAATTTTAAATTATATTTAAGTGATTTGCCTAATTCGGTTTTATATTTTTTTAAGACACAAAAAGGAGAAAAATAATAAAGAAAAGTGAGAAGCAATACAAAAAGTGAGAAGCAATACGAAGTAATCGTCTTTGTGTTTGATTAATTAACTTTTTAACATTTTCTGCAAACCCACTGTTTAATCAAAAGATTTTACCTGTTTTCGTTATTCAGGTATTGATTTCGGTCAGCATCCGTTTGGCAAACATGCCAATACACTCCTTTCTTCAGTGCCGTCAAAGGTCTCCGCTGAGTCAACTAACGAAGATAATTCCCCAGAGCAACGCAAAATAGCCTCCCCGCTGTTCCTCATTCAGGAACCGGAAGGCTCGGTCTTGAGACGAGGCGTCGCCGGCTTTTTCGAAGCTCTCCCTGCAATTTCGGCTGCAATTTGGATTCTGTCTAGAGTCTAGCCGTTTTGTTCCTTTTAGAGCTGGGATGCCACATAACAATGAAAGTACTTTTCAATTTCGTTTAATTGAGGGAACTTGTGATTCCAATGAAAACAATGTCACGTGGTGGAATTAAAGCTGAATTTTCTTTTGAAAAACCATCATTTTTTTAGTTCATTGCCATTTTGTAGTTGTACAGTTTCTTTAAATACGTCTAATTAATTCAACTTGTAATTTGAAATTTGAAATTCTAACCTTTCCAGTATTCAGTTTACAATGAAACGAGGTATTCTATATTTTTCAAGATGTCTTTTATTAAAAATTATACATTTTACAAGAAGAATTTTCATGTTGAATAATTCAGTTGTTTTGGAAAAAATTAAGTTTAGCAAGTATTGGAAATCGGTACGAACTAAAAAAAACTGGAATTCAGTTTGCCACATGGTTTTTGTTGATACCTTGATACCCTGGTGGCTGGTCAGTTGATAGCAGCGAAAACATATTTAACAAATTCGCCGCGTTTCATGATTTTTGATGAGGTCCTGCAAGTTTTACTAGTTATATTCATAACTCGTTCTCATGGATCTTGCATTCGAGCGTAGTTCTCTTCAAAAACTGTATAAAAAGGTGTGATTTTAAAAAAGACATATTTGTTTTGATATATGCAAATAGGGTTAGAAATCCAGTTTTACTTCTATTTGAAAAATTTTAGTTTTTGATTAAAAAATCTTCTTGTTTCAACTCTTTGTTTTTTATAATTTTCTTGTTTATTTCTTTTAATTTTGCTTGGTTGTACTTTTTAGATCTTTAAAAAAGGTACACTCAAGAAATTTAAAAGGTCAAGTTAGTGCGTATTGTTTAGAAAAAAATTATTTTTTAAAAATTTTTGATTAAAAAGTTCCAACACAACTTCGTCATTTTTAATTTTCAAAACTTTTTAATTTTAAAAAGCTCCTTTTTAAAAATAAAAAGAAAGAGTCAATGATTTTTATAAATCCGTAAACCACAAAGTTGAAAAACGTCAGATAAAAAGAGAGCAGCTTATTTTTGAATAATTGAAATTTTTAAAACAAATCTTTCTGATGAAAAACATTCGCTGTTGTTGGAGAAATAAAGTTATCGTGTTTAAAAATCCAACAGAGATTTAGTTTTTTTTAATTTGCCTTAAATAGTCAAATAAACATAGCAACATTACAAAATTTAAATTTGAAAATTGTGAAAATGAAAATTTCTTCTTTAAAAAAATATTTTTGTTACATTTTCGCGTTTTACATATTTTTTCGCTGAGGACACTTTTCATTTTTTTGGTTTAGAAATATCGTAACAGCGGTCACTTTAAAAATAGCCATACTCTCAATTTGAACAATATTTTACTCGCTTTTCAATAATGAATAGCCATTTTCTCCTCATCTTTGACCATTGTGCCTATGAAATCCGGCGTTTTGTTTATGACCCCAATTTCAACCATGTTTACCCAGACGGGTCCCCGAAATACAACTGTTTTGGCCAATTTGCTTTGATCCGCGACACACATTCATTCCGCAAATTGTAGCCAGTGTTTTTACGGCAGTTACCACCTTTTACGGATATTGGAATTTAAAAATCTGTGTCAGATACGCTACCAACCAGACGAGGAATGTTTTACAGTATATATTTTGTGAGTTATTTTTGAAAAATAGTGAAAATGTCAATAACTTTACATTTTGTGACGTTGACAATCACTGATACAAAAATCTTGTTTTCGGCCAAAAAGACGAGAATAGAGCCAATTTGGAAAGAACAAGGTCGACGATTGCCTGTGCCAACTAGTTCTTCAGAATTATATTATAGAAGATCGCCAAACACATAACAGATGTTTGCGTTTTTTCAATTTAATTTTTTTAAACTTTTTTTAAAATTCAGCACATAATTTTTAAATTATAAAACCACAGAAAAATAGTCACTAACTTTAGTTTTTTGCCGGATAAACTGAAATTTTGTATCACCTGAAATTTTTTAATATTTTCAGAAAACAAAACTTTTAAACTTTCGTTAATTAATGCACTTTTTAATAGTTTTTATGTAAAAAATTAATAAAAAACCTTTTTCATAAAATGTTCTTTGAAAGCTTTGGCCATCATGGATATTGGGACCAATTCCTTTTCCTCCATTTTTTCGCCTGATTTATCTTGCGTAATGGTCCTAAGAACAATGATATTACTTCTGCTGGAGACACATGATCAAACCCACTACTCTTCTCAGTTTTTGTCCTTCCGTGCTATAAAAACCAGAAACTCTCTATTTTTGCCATATTACAGGATAAATATTTTCAAATATCAAATATATTGCTAAACTTTGTATTCCGCCTTTGAAAAATGCACTAGCCGTAAAAAAGTTATAATCAATAAAAGGTCTTTTTTATAAATATTTATACAACGTGGTTCACTAATGATTTTTAAGTAATTAAAAAAAATGCGTTTTAAATGTTCTTAACAATAAATAATATTAAAAAAGTTACGTAATAAATGAAAGTTTTTGAAACAAATTAAATTCTAGGTTTATCAAATTAACTCTACAATGTAGTCGTACCCTTTAAATTGCCAAAACATTTACCCAATATAATTTCTAAGCATTCCAATTTTTTTAAACTATAAAAAACCTAAAAAAAATATGCTTTTTCAAACTAAAATTTAAATGTGAAAAAAAAACTTTTTTATGTGTGGTGAAATTTTCAATTAACTTTCAACTAAAATTAGTGACTATAATTTTTCAACTACTAGTCTATTTATTTTTTGTGTTTGTTTCCCAAGCGCACTATTTTACCATCTCGTTCAAAGTTGTAAAACGTTTAAAGAAAAAAAGCACAAAACCGGCGTAAATCTTGACAGAAAATTTGTCTTAACTATTTGTTGGATAAGTTCTAGATGTATTTTGTTTACCATTTTAGTTTTTTCTGTTTGTAGGTATTGCGTCAACTCCAAAAAACAACAACAAACTTCGATGGTATACCTTTTGTAAACAGTACCATTTCTGTTTCTTGCGCAAACAATCTACCACGCATGTAATTACAGACAATCCAAGTTTGAATCATTCAGAGAATTATTTGCGTAGGTTGTTGTTATGAAAGGTTGTTCTGTGATGCGGGTAAAACTCACGCGACTCGATTATTACTTTTTTCTCAAACTAGTCGAATATCAAAACAATTTCAAGTTTATGAAATGAAGAGTTTATTTATTTTGTCATTGAAAACTGAAATTTTCAATTTCATATCTCATTATCGTTGGTGTCTCACCAGCGGATTTGCTCTGCTCGGGTATGAAAATGACGTTTGGAACTCCTTTGTCAGTGAAGCAAAATTGTTTTGCGGCCTCGCGCTGGCGACATCTCCCACCACAGCTCATTTTGGACCTTCATTATGTTCTCAACACTCCAGGGAGCAGCCTGTTCTTCTAGAAGGCAGCAGTCATTGCTTCCGCTGTTTTTTGAAAACGAGAAACGGCAATAAAGTCCAAACAGCAGTGGTCCAGCTTAATTACTTTTTTGGAAGATGTTTTAGCCATATTTCGTGTGTCGTCTCCTACATGATCAATCTTCAGTTTAAATGTGTTTTAGAGTTTTTTAGATTTTGAATTATAACCCACTTATTTTCACCAAAGATCCTATTTTCACTCAATTTTGCGTCATATTGAGCAAAAGTGTTAGAATTTTTTGAAGTTGGAGTTTGACATGATTTTTTTCAAATTGCAGTTATTGAATCTGAATAAAAAAGTGTTCTAAAAACGATTCAACAAATGATACATTAATTTGTTTTGGTGATAAACAAAAAATCGCTTTTTAAACTTATTAAATTAATTTTATGTTTGGTCTATCTAATTTAAAGAAAAAATTTTACCCAAATTTAAATTGTTTTCTATTAAAAAGGAATAGTAACTTTCTATTTTTAACAAAAACAATTTAAATATATCTACTATTTTAAAAGAGGACCGCTTACTTTCATAAATGATAATCCTAAACTTAAAAAAATAGCTAACGGGTGAAATTTCTAAAAAAAAAAAACCCTCTTCTTTATTCTTTTTGCCTAGCAAGTTTTGGATGCATTTCCTTCTTTTTCTTCAAATCACTCACTCACACTCATTTTTCTTTTCACCTCCAGTTCCATCTGTTTTTGTATTCATGCGCATTGCTTGATGACCATGTTATGATGTTTCCCTCTTTTCCAAGTTCCCGGTTTCGCGGAACGCTAGACTGATTTGTTTATTATTGAATAACGCATGTACTCTAATGTTACAAATAGTCAACACAAGTTTGGAGTCTCTTGAAAACATTTTATAAATTTTAAATTCCCCTGCTAGTTTTAAGAACTTCCGAAGGAAATGTGATACTCGTTTTGTTCCCTTGAAAAACAAAACATGTGTTACCGGAATTTGTTTCCGTTTTTCACATTTCCTAACGGAAGCATCTTCACGTTCTCCTTTTAGAATCTTACTTATGAGTTTTTAATTGTGCCCACAATTGCTCCATGGAACCGGAAATGATATTTTACGACCTTTTAGAGTGGCGGCCTATTCCCAAAATGAAACTGCCTTCCATGAAATTAATCATTTGTCATTTTCCCACAGTAAAATGCGTGCTAAGATGTAGTTCATGTGAAATTGTAGAAGTTTAGCTGACTTTTATTTAGAAGTTGAGCCCTCTTTGAGTGTGCGTGCGTGTGCGCGTGTGAATGTGCCCCCAAAAGTGTACTTGACGCAGTTGCACGCAAAGATCTATTTCTGTTGTTAAATTAACTTCTGCAGAAGAGATTTCCTGCGCAATTACAAGTCACAAAAAAGAGGTGTGCTGTTTGGATATGAACATCAAAAGTTCATTCAGCCACGAAATCCTCTAGGAATGATTCCGCGTTCCGTAGTTTCTCCACTTGAGATAATAAAAGTAAGTTCACTTGTTTCAAGAGACACTTTTGTCAGCAAAAAGCTAATGTTGCTGAAAATTCCATGTTATTTTCTCTTCGCGTTCATTTGTGGTCGTGCCGTGTCCTCCTATAACTCTTGCTTATTAGTCGCGCTTTCTGCATCCAATTTGCAACCATTGGTCTGAGAACTCTTCATGTTTCCAACAACGAAACTCTCTCGGAAAATAGACCGCAATCAACCCCGTGAACTTTTTTCAGTTGTGTATTCCCTTCAACGTCTAGACTTATTAAAAGTTAAAAGCATCAGTAGTTTACTGAGGTCAATAACGTCGATTTTCAAAGAGAATATTCCTTTTTTTTCAAATTTTTCCTCTAAATGACTTAGCATCGTTTTCATTTGAAATGTCAAAAATATAAAATCTCAACTGTGAAAATTTAATAAAATTTAATCTCAAAAATGTTTCAAAATAAATGCTTTTTTTTCAGTTTTTGTACCTTTTATATTTTTTTATTGTTTTTATATGTAGTATAATTTCGCACTAATTTTAGAGCAAAAAATAAATTCAAAACTCTATAAATCCCAAGTAGTATGTGTAAAGTGTGGTTTCAAAAAAGACAAAAAAGCTAACTTTTCATATTGAAACATATTTTTGCCAAATCTGTAGTTTCCCTTTTTTATTGCCAGTTTTTTACCTTAAACATCGTTTCCAGAATAAACTTTAAAAAAGATTAAAACACCGACGTTTTTCCGCTTGACAATCAAAGTATATAGATTATTAATTTTTACTGCTTTTGTTGCCAAATTTTTAAATTTAGAATAAATTATTTTCTTTAAAAAACATATTTTTATGTTTTTTTTAAATTTATAAAACAAAAATGACTTTCAAAAGAATTTCGTTCCAAATTAAAAAAAACTGATTTTTTCTTCAAAATGTGGTTTTTAGATTGAATTTTAATGAAGTAGGTTTTGAAACATAGAGACATTTCCGTTTCAATTTAGAAAAAAACATTCCTGCTTTTCGGTCTCTTCGATATGTGATCTTGTTGTTCATTTCCTCTTTCGGTAATAGTGCCTCATTTTTCAAACCCCAGAAATTAGAAACAGGTTATACCATTTCTAAAAAAATGCCAGTTTCGTTGCTAATTTTGTTATATACGATATTAATGAGTTTCAGAATTTATTTTCCCAATTTGAAAACTAAAATTCTGTTTCATTAGTACTTTATCTTAGCGAAAGATCGCTGTTTTTGGCGAAAAGTCGTGTTTTCCTCGACTTTCAGCCAGATTTTGAAGAACAGGTTCTCGGCGATCTTGCACCCACATAACATCGGGCGACGGACAGCTGAAGTTCAAGTGTTCGTCATCACTTTCTTTGTTTTTGCTAAAATTAAGAAATTTACAATTTTCACAAAAACTTTGTTTTCTTTGTCTTTAAAAAAACTCGAAAAATTCGTTCAAAGTTTTCTGAGTTCAATTCGTGCAACTTTCAATTATAAATGCTGTTCTCTAAATAACTGCTTTCACATGGCTTGAGAAGTTCATATTCTATGTGTTCTGCCCTAAATACACGGCTTGAAAAGCTATTTTTAAAGATCGTGCACTTTTCTTAAACTTTTGGAAATTATAGCCAGAGGCGCGGGCTTTAAGTGAAAAATGGCAGCTACGCATTCATTTTGATCAAACATCTTTCTTAAAATTTAAAATTCATTATTACTTTTAATAAATTGCTTTGAAAAAAAAACATAACACCGACATAGATTAGGTAAGAACTTTAAAGAAACTTCTAAAAAAAAGAAAAAAAAGAAAAAGTGAAACTTTAAATTTTTTTAAAATGTTTGTTTAATTTTTCTTTTCCCTTTGGAAAGTAAACCGTTAATCTTCTATTTTTTTCTATTTGTTCAAACTATTTTATTTCAAAGTTTCTTGTAATGGAGACAAAGCTCATCCTGTTCAAACAGCTTTTTGAAATCTTTTGAAAAAGGAAATTGAGTTTGCGACGGAGTTAAAAGCTGTGCGTGTATTTCTTTTTCCATTGCAACATCTGCTGCAGGCTATGTTCACGCGCGTCAATGATGACCTTGTAAGATTGCTTTGCCTTCATAAATGACAAATGTTCATGGCTGTCACATTGAATATGACTGAAACATTGTCAGAAAAAAGTGAAGAAAAAAGAATAACTTCAAAAAGCTCAATATTAGCCAATAGTTTTAGAAAAACCAGAAAATTAAAAAAAAGTTTTTATATTTTATATTGAAAGCTCACAAAATTTCGATTTTTCAAACTAAAAAAAATTATCCATGTGAAAAAGGGTTGAAACACTTAACAAATTTCAACATCTTTACATTTAAAAGATTTTTTGTTTTTTTTGTCGATACAAACCCGTTTTTTTCCGAATGTTTGATAACTTCGGGAAAAAACATATGGAAAAAACTTTCCTTGTGAAAAGAAAAAAACATCTCCTTAAACCCTCAAAAACACGTTTTCTGGTTTTAGCACAAACTTCGTCAGCCAAAAAAAAATTTGCATTTTAAAATTTCAATGAGCAATCTTATAAATGTATTTCTCTTTGCATAGCGGTCAAAGATTTTTTATACACCACCTACTTAGTGCAATTCAAGTCGCCTCCTCTTTTGCACAAGACTCAGCTATCACCTTCACATCCACTGCATATACATTCAGCTGACTAAATCCGATGACGCCACCGACATTTTGTTTTGTTTTGTGACAAATTGTGGCAAAATGCCACAGGAGGAAATGATCAGGGGGTGATTACAGTAACCCGAGATGAATAAGCCCATATTTCGATAATTGTTATTGTCTGAGAATTCTCAAAGCAAGCTACCACTCCTTCCTTTAGGAAGCAAATGTTGTCTCCGTGGGTGAGTTGGGTTTCAAGAAATAATTGTGAAACAAAAAAGAAAAATTTTCAAAAAAAAACAAACTAACTAGGAAAAAAAACAAAAAAATCTTTGTATCAAGAAAACTTTAAATTTATTCTACAGTTGTCAAGTCCCTAAAAGTTTACCATTAATTTTCTTTAAAAAAAAACTAACATATTTTCATTTTCTTCAAAAAAAAAACTCATAACTTTGATGTTTCGCTTACGAAAGTACGGAAACCCCTATATTTCAATACACTTTCTCAAATTCCCTTTAAGTGTGGCTTATTAATTCTAATTCTTATAATTTTTTTGAATCTAAAGAAGATGGAAAATAAAGGAAAAATTGATTTTACAGCTACTACTGCCCAAATGGCAGTTCGTCATTCTATTCGCGTAAGATTTTTTTGTTTTAAGCAGTAAAATATCTTTTTAAGTAAGCCTTAAAGTCTTTAATGATTTTAAAAAATCTATAATTTTATCTAAAAAGGTCTAAATTATCTATTTTAATTTAAGATTGCTTATATAAAAATCATAAACAATCGGAATTTGCCATTCAACCTATTTTTCCTTTCGGCACGTTCCTCTAATCTAGAATCGCTTGTAACTTAGCGCGAAAGTTGTCGATCTTATCGTAGATTTAATTTTCCGATAGAACGGTTACTTCGAGGAAACCCCTGTTTTTACCCAATTTTAACTGCCCCAATTTTAACTGCCCCAAGCTTTTAGCAAATGGCGTGGATTGCCAACAATGACCGCTCCATAATCCCCCCCCCGAAAAGGGTTTTTGGTCTAACTATTTTCAGAATCTATCGCACATATTTTAGTTTTCGATTTCAGATGAGGCTGTCCTTGCGACATGAGGCACTACTGCTCAATGCATCCCTTCCTTCGTCCACGAAGAACAAAAACGTGAGTTTTCATTTCATACTAATTTAAAGAAAAATATTAAAAATTAGGAAATTTAAAAACTAATAGAAATCTCACAAATTAAAATATAAAAATATTCAAAGGTAATTTTTAAAACAAATAACGCAAAAATTCAAACAACGAATGGTTTAAAAAATGTTTTGTTAGAACAAATCTTTTATGAAAACTTTAAAGAATCAATTTCATAGTTTACTTGAGATAATTAAAAATTTAACGTTTTAAAACTTTATAATATAGTACTTTTTAAACGTTAAAAACAAGTTTTGCTTTTCCAAAAAATCTAATGTTTGGATTTTTCAGTTTGTGTTGCTTAGGGAAAATGTAAGAATGTTGGCAATTTATAAAGAGGGCTTTCGGTTTGACACAAAAATCCTACATATTAAGCAAAACACTTTGCTAAAAAGAAATTAAAAATTTGCAATTGTTTTGAAACAAAATTTGAAGTATAATTTCAACAGCTGTGGTATATGAGTTTCTTCAAAAAAGTGTGAACGAATAAGTTATTTATCAACAGACTTAAAAAGTCAGTAGCTCGTGTTTCACTTCTGGAAAACATGAGAAACTCCGTGGTGCTTCCTCGAAACTTCTCCTTTCCCATTTTTCTAGATTTGTTATTTAATTGTTAAGCAAATTGACCAATATTTGTTGTTTCAATGAATTTGCTGACTAACCGGCAGATATTTCTTGCGTTTCGGAAGGCAGAATTTTAATTACGCACTTCCTCCGTCTAATTTGCTGCTACAAGATGGACGCTGTCTTATTCTCGCGCACGTCCTGGCACGCTTTTGGAGAGGAACTCCTTCCTTTTTTAAAAATGTAGTTCCCCTAGTTTGTTAATTTGTTTAAAATCGATTTTGAACGTTTTGAGCCATTTTCGCACAATATATAAGTTATATATAAGTTTTCAAAGATCTTCCTGGAAAACACATGAAAACAAAACAATAATGAACACCGAGAAACAATTTGGTTGTGGTCTAGACGCAGTGCTCTAGAATCATGTGAAAAGGAATTGTTTCGGATGATAAAAAACAAAAGTTTAATGTGGGTGCGAACTTTTTTATAGCTTTAAAGTCATGGGAGGTCTTTTTAAAAACAATTGTTTATTTTGGCAATTCTAAAAATATATATTAAAAGGTTTTAGTTATGACAGGTTTAAAAAAATTCATTTCGAAGTTAACAAAACTTTAAAACAAATACTATTTATAAAAGTGAAAATTTAGCTTTTCAAATGTTTAGATTATTCTTTATATTTTAAGGAGCTTTAAACAATTTTAAACACTGTTTTTAATTGTTTTTTTAAATTATTTTGATGCTTTATAAAGAAAATGTAAATTTACTAAAATTTTTAATATACTCTTACTTGCTACTTACTTACATGCATCAATTTCTTTTTCAAACCCGGGTTGAGCCGGATACCCGGAATTTTTTTCGTAGTTTAGTCAATTGTCTGCTTTTCAAAACAACAAAAGTTCAAAAACGTTTGGTGCATTGGAGTTCAATTCGCAGCCTAATTCCTTCTTTTCAATGGCTATTGTGGTGGTCACACAGCCGTCTTTGTTGTTGCGAACCATCAAAGAATTGGGTCTTTTTCTTTTTCTTCGCTTTTATTGACGCAGAAATAGAAAGTCAAAAGTTCAGTAAAATGCTTGCTTTCATACTATTTTTTAAAGAATTTGACGTTTTTAAATTCATGAATTTTGGTTTTATGGTGCCAATGACATCATTATTAATTATTCATTCTCCAATTGAATTTTCATTTTAAAAATATTGAAAAACATTCAAAACGAAAAACAAGTTCATTTGGATCATTATTTAATTTTCTTTAAAACAGATTTTGGAACGATTTTCTGATCCATTTTGCTTTTTGAAATTGAACACCTGGTTTTAAAAATGTTTTTCATTTTTGAAAACAAGTTTTCAAAAGAATTGTCCTTATGTTTGCGAACGAGCGAATATCAAAGTGAATGGCAAGAGACAAGTGCAAATGGATCGCAAATATTCTGACATTCCTCCCCCCCCGAGAATCCTTGGTCATTTTTCTGGTACTCATGACTTATTCTGGGCGGCAAGATTTTACGGAAGCACTACATCAACCACTAGTGAGACGACTAAAAGCGAAAAATTGTCTTTTTTTTAGTTTTAAAATTTTTTTAATGATTTTGTGCCTGAGTCTCAAATAAATAAAATTTTAAAAAAAAATGTTTTTTATTAAACTAAAAAAACTATATACTATAGTACTTTTTATGATTTAAACTTATATAGTGCGTTTCCAAAAAAGAGACAGCGAAAATGGGTTTTACTCAAGGACTAGGTACATTTGGTCCCGCCGCGATTGCCACTATTGCCAGCTGCTGGAGCTTTTCCAGCCAGCTGCCTGGAAATTTTATTGTTTTATCCGATTTTATTTGTTTTTCTTTTAATTTTCATTGTTTTTGGTGGTGATTTTTACATTTTTATAATTTTTAAGCACCTTTCCCTTATTTTGAAGCAAAGAATTAGTCAGTTCCTGTTAGTTTTGGATTTAAAACTTGATTTAAATCACTTTGTATTGATTTTTGTTTATATGCTCTTGTTTTTTTTACTCTGTTACTTTATTTTAAATTCTTTGAAGTTATTTTTCAGAAGAACAAGGAAATATGGCCAAAGTGAGGTGATTACGACCTTCCGTCGTTCCCCACCTTCCAGTAAAACTATATTTTCCCTTCGTTAATCGGGAAAACTCAAAATGTTAGGCAAAAGGACGGATTATCATGGGCCCATGTTCCCCTGCGGCCCGGTTTGGACTTTTTCAACACCACCTTATCACAATGCAATATTTCAACGGTTTACATTTATTTGTATGTTTCTATTTACCATATTATTCTATTAAAGTTAGATAAACAAGAGGTGAGCCACATAAATTGAAAGACCGTGGCATTTCGGCGTTTACCCCCTCCCCCATAGATTTCCCCATTCGCTCATTTCAAGTGTCTATTGTTGTAAATTATGTATTTTTTATGAAATAAAATATATTTCTGTTCTATTGGCGTTCTGAATAAAGAAATAACGAAGTTTTGTTGTTTTTCTTGCCAAAGCCGTGTGTCTGTGAATGGTTGTGATATGTATGTGTTTGCAGGTGTAATCAACATGAATACGGTGGAAGCAAAAAGCTAACCGTTGTGTAAATGCGTTGAATTAGTTTTTTAGCGGGCGTCTTCGGTGTTTGTGCCCTTGGTTGGGGGCGCGTGATCATTAGTGGGCCACATGGGGTCGGAGATTACGCACCCCTAGCGCAATGGATAATGATTCGCTTTTCGTTCGATAGGTGGTGGGATCGAATCCCTTGCGCGGCAGTTTTTCGTTCTTACTGTATCCCTAAATTTGGCTGTCGTTAAAGGGACTCTTCGTTGGAAACAGACTATATTTGGCCAACAAAAAAAGCAAAAAGTACGCGCTAGTCAAAAAAAATTGAAAAAGTTATAAAAACCAAAATAAAAATACTTTTACATTAACTAATTTCCAGTTATAATAATTTTGCAAATAGTTTTACAAACAAAGTTTTGTATTTTGTTCGCCACTAAATTATTTTTTTTATAAATGATGTCCAAATTTTCATAATAGCTCTTGCTCAAATAAAACAGACTCATAATCCGCATCTGCAAAAAAAGTTTAGAAAAGGTTTTAAAAAACAGGACAAGTAATAGATTGAATTTTTTTCTTCAATGTATTACTGCTTGTTTTTAAAGTAAAGAATATAGGTTTTCTACAGTAGTAGTGTTTTTTTAAAGTAAAAAATATAGGTTTTCTACAGTAGTAGTGTTTTTACAAATTATCTGGAAAACAACTTGTTTTGTGTCAACTCTGCGTAAACAATAAGCAAAATTCCCTGCGCCTGGGAGTCATCTCAAATAAATTCCCACCAGCGTCACTCGAGCAATTATAAACTACCCTTCATTTGGGTTGTGTTTGTTGACAAGCTGCGAGTTGCGTTGTTTCCCAGCTTTGTCGGCGCCTAGTTTGCCCAGATATCCGGAGTAATTGATGCAGCAGTCCTATTTCTCCGGCTAGTCGCGTTCCTGAACCTCGTGTACCTAACGGCTGGTAAACACACCGTGCAATGGCTGTCAGCTTTGATAGGATGCTTCAGGTAGGTGGAATGAAAGTATGGGAACGGGGTAACAATTTAAATTATGATTTAATTGTTATCGTCACAAAGTGACTCCTCTCTCTGACACTCTCTGTATCTCTGTATCTCTCTCTCTTTCTCATTTTTCTATGTCTCTCTCTCTCTTTCTCTCTCTCCCTCTTACTTTCTCTCACTATCTGTATGTCCCTCTCTTTATCTTTTTCTCTCTATATTTCTCTCTCTCTATCTTTTACTCTCTCTCTCTCTCTCTCTATCTTTCTCTCTCTCTTTACTTGTCCCTCTCTCTATCTTTCTCTCTATATCTTTCTCTTTCTGCATCTCTCTCTCTCTCTCTCTCTATCTCTCTCTCTCTATCTTTCTCTCTTTACTTGTCCCTCTCTCTCTCTTTCTCTCTATATCTTTCTCTTTCTGCATCTCTCTCTCTCTCTCTCTCTCTCTCTTTCTCGTTCTCTATCTTTCTCTATCTCTGCATCTTCATATCTTTATTATTCCCTTTTTACTCTATCTTACTATATGTGTTTGTGTTTATGATTGTTTCTCTCTGTCTCTGTTTCTGTCTCTAGTTCCGTCCCTCGTGTTATCTCGATATCCCTTCTATCTCTTTTTTTCTCTCTTTCTTTCTGGAACTACTACATGTCTCCCGCCCACATTATAGACAGGCTAAAGACAGATAATGCTTTCACGGCTTATCCAAGCTTTCAAATCATTTGTTTCCGGCGAATTGTTGAAGGTTAGTCTACCTTTCACCACAACAACTGTAAACGTGGCTTTCAGTTCTTTGTTTTTTTTTCTTCAATTTCCTCTTTTTTAATCCAGTTATAAAGTTTTTTTCTGTCATGTCAGACCTCTTTTCGGCTTCGGCCACCATGATTGGCTCAATTACGTGGAACGGCGTTATGCAATGAATATCAAAATGATATCCATTGCCTAAAGCAGTTAAAAAGGGTAAAAATACTAATTTAGGCAATGGATATCATAATGACATTTTGTGGACAAAATGTGTTTTTTTTAAATTGTTTAAAGCCCAGTTAAACCAATTGTCAACATCAGATGATTAATCCAAATCTGTATCTTGTTGTGGAACCTTATCGTACAGTTCAATGACTAATTTAACCTAACCTCGGCTGACTTAAGTGGCTAAGTTTAATCATACATGATGAAAAGGATTGGGAAGGAAACGTTTTTTACATTGACACGTTTGCAAAAATGGCAATTTCTTTCTCTTGTAGTAGACCGTTAAGCTCTCTAACCCGAAAACATATTACTACCTGCCTGTGTTCCATTCTCAGAAATCGTAAAATGAATCCTATTTTTCTCCCTAATGAATGTTTTCACGTCGCCTATTTTCCACCCAGGTGGCACATCTTTCCTGTCTGCCATGCCGATCACACGTTTCATGGAATCCCATCTAGTAAGTTATGGTTAATCAAACCTATTGAGTTGGCAGATTGCGCTACTTCGGTCAATCATTTCAGAGTACATTTTTTATGACTTCAGATGTGGGCATTTGTAGTAAAATATAGGGGAAAATTTGAGTTGTAGCGTTCATGGACGTCATAAGTGTATCTTTCTAAAGATGTTTGTTTCTAGGAATCTGTTTTCGAAGAAGTGCATAAAATGTAAATAAGATCACGTTGCCATCTCAAGTTCTTCCAAAGTTTGAGTAAACAAAGGATTCGTCTTGTTTTTCGAAATTCTGTTCTTTTGTGCGATCGTGTGTTCGTGATATCGTGAGGGAAAACATTATTTTTGTCTTTATTATAATTGGAATCTGGAAAACAAAGCTATAGCAACTGTTTGTTTTACGCGTTTCTTTGTTTTCGGAAGTTTCACCTGTTTTGCAGATGTTTTTGTATTCAAAAAAACTAAACAAGCTATTCTTTAAAGAAAGGCCTACTAAGCTAACTGTAAGCTGCTCAAATGGCGTTGTTCGTAAGTATGTTTTCTCACTTTTCACTCGCTCGATCACTCACTTACTCACGTGCTCACGTGCTCACTCACTCACTCACTCACTCACTCACTCACTCACTCACTCACTCACTCACTCACTCACTCACTCACTCACTCACTCACTCACTCACTCACTCACTCACTCACTCACTCACTCACTCACTCACTCACTCACTCACTCACTCACTCACTCACTCACTCACTCACGCACTCACTCACCCACTCATTCACACACACACACACACACACACACACACACTCACTCACTCACTCACACAATCACTCACACAATCACTGACACACTGACTCACATACTCACGCTCTCACGCTTTCACACGCCCAATAACTCACTCACTAACACACTCACGCTCTCACTCACTAACTTACTCACGATCTCACTCACTCACTAACTATATTTCAATGAACCTGTAATTTCTGCAAAAGCTCTGCTTTTAACTCTAAAATTGGGCTTCTGCTCGGTCTCCATGGGAATTTGTGAGTTGCCTGAATTCCTAATTGTGTGCCTGGATCCCAGATGAAAAACCCGCATCAAAACAGATGTATTAAGAATTCCTCGGCGAAGGTCGTGTATCCCTTTTCGCTGGAAGGATTCAGGGCCTTGTGATAATCCGTCGGCACTTGGCAGCCTTTGCCTCGCTAATCCTCTCGTCGCCACACGCATTGTGCTCCTATTTTCGTTCTATTTCCTATTCAAAAGTGGTTGTTACGCTCACGTGGCGTTTCAAATTGCGGGTGAAGGTGAAACATCCAGGCGAACGCCACGGCATTTCCTGACATTTACACCTCAACGCACCGCCGGCGGCCCTTTACGAGTAATAATCAGGCACAATCATTGAACTTTATTTAACATTTTAAAAAAAATTCCTTCTAAAAGGGGGGCAACCGTTTTATAATCTTTCTATACCCTTTCTTTAAGTAAACCTCTGAGATAATTTAGCGAAATTTAATTTTCTACAAAAATTTTAATTTTCTATATGAACTTTTATATGTTTGTAGAAGTGAGTTAACTTTAAAAAACTTATATAAATAAAATTTATTTAACTGTACAATGAATTTAAATGTAAACTTTCATTGATGTGCTTAGTAAAAATCCGATTTTTTCGATGATTTAGCAAAAATTAGTGGCTCATTTGTCCCAAAAGTTTTTTTCGATTATACCTTCAAGCACACTGCACGTGGCATTGTTATTGTGTGTTCTAATTGCGCAACAGAGCGGATACTCTTCCGCCGAGTTGCAGATGACTGACGGATGCTTAGATGACTGACGAACAACAGGGATAGGGAAGTGGTATGATGCTCAATTATGTGTGTGCCTGGTTAGAATGGCTCAAAAGCATGTTGGGAAACAAAAATGTTTTTATACGTAACACTTGTTTTAGAAAACACCCTTTGACATAATTCGTTATTTTTGAAAAGACAATAAAAAAGGAAAATTTCAATTTTTCTTTTTCAAATCACTAATTTTGAAAAAAAGGGAACAAGTTTCATGCATGAAACTGAAATTTATATTTTTTAAACGTCTTTTAAGATTCTGTTTTTTTCAACATTGATGTTACAAAGGTCACCTGCACTTTTCGAAGGCAAAAAACAACTTTGTGATCAACATTAATCGGTTTAGACGATTACACTCAGTTGGTTATAAATCGGAAATTGCTCTTTATTTACACTTGCAAACTGGTTTTAAGTGATTTTTTTTCGAAATTTGCCAAACACAGGTTTTTTTTATAAATTATTTAAAATTGTGTTTTGTGTATTTTGAATTACAAGAGGTTTCTAATTAGAGTATTTAGTTTTTTTCTATTACTTGTCGTGAACTCGCTGTATTCAACGAGTGCGTTTTGATTCTTTTTTTTGGGTTGAAAAAATTAAAACATAGATCAATGACGTCGCTCTCTTGTTAACTTTTTTAACTTGTAAATTGTCCTTTTTACGTACACATGTCAAAATCAAGGATGGCAAATTACGAGCCGCCCCATGACCAGAAAAACATCGAGGGTTCGGATCCACCCAAGGACAACCTTTTTTTTTCTTTTTTTTTCATTATTACTTCATAAAAATAAGTTTGTATAATCTACGCAAAATATTATTAGAGACGGAAGTTTTTGTAGTAAAATCCACAGTGCCTACCTTATTTAGCGCAAATTTTTTTTTGTAACTTAAAACTTTGCCACTCGTCTGTAAATGCAATTTTCGCCTATTTAAGCTATTTTGAAATTAGAAAAAAGTGCACAGGCATGGATCGAACCCTTGTTTGGTCAGAGTTTGAAGCATAGTTTGACTGGGTGGGCCCGGTAGACCTGCCAAAACGGGTTTTTTATTCAAAAGATTGTTTCAGTTGTATTAATGCAAACATTTGTTAATGATCTAGCAGGTACTGGGGCTAAATTTTGAAAGATTTGATAAGAACACTTGATTTGTCATTCTGAATTCTGCGTACGTCAACATTTTTCCCTCATTTCTAGAACCAAAATTGAAGTTGTTTGTAGACTTCCACTTCGCCTGATGCATTTCTCTGTAAACACTAGCTTATCCCACTCATTCTAATCTTCAAAACAAACATGATATCTCTGTGGAAAATGGAAACATTCAGTCTCATTCACCTGTCCTCCCACTGCAAAAACGATAGGTTATTAGGAGCGCACACACGGAAGCCCGTTTCATTTCCTCTGGATAGGAATAGACCTCCCGGGACTCGTGCGGGGAGATTACCTATCTGCGGCTTTCTATAGCCATCGTATCCTCGATAAATTGTTCGCAATAGGGCTTTGGCTTCACTTTCGGGGCCCGCGTTTCTAATGGAATTTCTGAAAAGACGCCGAATATGCGGAAGATCAAAGCAGACTCACAAGGCGTCGTCCGTCAAGCGTGTGGCCCGAGACCTTTCCGGCATTTTGGCTTCCTGTCAATCCACGCACAACGGATCATTTTCCAGAAGCGCCAGTCATGGCCATGCTGCCCGTCTACAAAATACATGCAGAGGTGTGCTTTGTGAATTACTTGCTTCAAACCGAAAATTTTAAAGCGCGTTTTTAAACAATCTAAACAAAAAAAGAAAAATTGTTTTTGATATTTTGGCTAAAGTGGTAAAAAAAACTTTTCAACAAAAAAATTTTTTTTCAGTACGCATTACAAACATGGCTCAGTGCGTTTCTTTTAAATAGGTTTTATGAAAAATGAGTTTTCAAAAACTGGCTGTTCATAAACTTTTTTGCCCTCAAAAAATTATATTTTAAACTTCTGAAACGTACTAAGTTTAAATTTTTTAAAAAACAGTCCATGTTCAGTCCCTGCCGGTGCACTTTTCATAGTGATTTTGGAATTCCTCAACTGAGAATGTTTGTAAATTGTTCGCTTGGGGTAAAACAATCAGAATATATTTTTCAAAATTCAAATTTGATTTCCAGGACTATCGTTCCTGCCAAATCGTTTATTTGAACATTGGCGACAAACCATTGGCTGCGTAACATAAGTGAAATGTAATATCCATTCAAACAAGACGTCGTAATTTTATTATTGATTTTCCCCATAATTTTCAAATAATTTACATAATTGTTTCTTGACCTAGAATCAGATTTGAACTGCATAAATCCTTAGTCTTTTTAAAATTAGTTTCAACAAAACTTTTGTCTAGATAAAGTCTTTTTATAAACAATTTTTGGATCAAAAACGTGTGACTTGACCACCAAAGTCTAGTATAGCAGAGATAATTGTATGTTTTGATCGTCAAAGTAGCACCATTTTGTAGATGGCGTTTGTTTTCCTGGAAAGTGCAATTTGGCATATATATTTTTGGATCAACAACATGCATACGATGGGGGAATAAATCACCCTTGTCATTGTTTTGATCTGCGTGAAAGACAAAAATCAACCACCTTATATAATAAACTGTCTTTTAAAAGTAACGAAAACAACTCTTTTTTCCCCTTATAAGCTGAAAAGTAGAAGTTATTACCACATATCGTATTCTTAAATATGTTCCCCTTTTCGCTAATGCAATTGCGCTTATGGCAATTCAATTAAACGGAACGCGGGTGTAAACGACATGGATATGTTTTCAATCTTGCATTTCGTCATGGACTTTTTTGCAGAGGTAGATTTAAAAAAGTGATTTTTCTATTTTTACGATATATTTATATAAATGCGGAACTTTCCTCTTCATGATTTCATTGCATGAAAAGTAAAAATGAATAATAAACCACATTAAGAAAATTAAAAAACATCGTTTAACAGCTTTAAAAAATTATTGTAACAAATATTGTTTTCAAAAAAACAGTACGAACTTTGTTTTTCGTCATGTCAGTTGTTTTTCTGCTTGGACAATGCTACCAAAAGGGTACCCATTTATAGTTTTGTAGCTGATTGCAATAGTTTTGCATTTGGGGCGCGCACGCAATAACCCTAAACATAATTTTACTGAAAAGCCTGAAAGACTACTGATGATTTCTTTTACCAATTCCTGGTTTTTGTGTCGTGACGGAGAAAATAAAATTGAATTAGTTTATGGTCTGTTGTGTTTCGTAGTATTTTCCTTTCACTCTGATTTCAACTGATTTTTGTTGCTTCCTTGAATATTCGACTAATTGTCGGTCGCAAATTTTAAAGAAAGGCACTCTTTGTGTTAGCCTCTGTTTTCGAACCCTGGCGATTCTTCTAATTCTGTTACGTCTTTGACCATTTCTCATTTATCTAGCAGCTCCATCTCATTTACTCTTTTTTCAATTGGGAAAGTGCAATTCTCCATTTTTCCCACTGATTCCTCATTTGAAAACTTTTCGGAATTGCGTCCATTCAATAGGTGGGAATGCCATTCACAAATTCATTTTCCCCCGGCGGCGCTTAGCGTAGAAATTTGTTTGATGAAAAAACATAATGTGAACCAAATCCGTCTAAGACGCGTCGTCATTATCTGTGGGTCCGTCTGCAGGAATGCCACAACATCAAAGTCTGGAAAGCGAGTATTTAAAGAAGAACAATAGATTCTCCGATCTTGGATGTCCTACCTATGATTTGTCTCTGTCTCTCTCTTTCCCTCTCTATCTTTCTCTCTTTCTCTCTCTCTCTCTATGTCTATCTCTGTCTCTGTCTCTGTCTCTCTCTGTCTCTCTTTCTCTCATTCTCTCTCCTTTTTCCCTCTCTCTTTCCCTCTCACCTCCCCCCTCTCTCTCTCACACTCTCTCTGAATGTGAAACGTTACATTTTCTGATCTTTTCCTGTCTTCCAATGTCCAGGGATTATGAAGCCATATTCCTTTTGTCATAATCTTTGTCTGGCACTGTCTACTTCCATGTATAAGGGTCTATATTCTTTTTCTGACAATTCCAGCAAATACAGTCGAACTATATTCATTTTGATTTGATTTCAATTTAAAAAAACGCGAGATACGCCACGTTGCCACTCACAGTTGAGCTTTTGTAAACATCGTCAACCCCGCGTTCACGTTTTTTGTCAAAAGTTTTCGAGTTTTTTTTACTAAAATAAGTACCCAAAACAATCTACCATACCATTTATTAAAAGTAAACATTCTGTGATTTGCTGGCCTTTAATCTGCTTGATTGAAAGTATCTAGAAAAATAAAGGTGTACTTATAAAGGCGGTTGATCCAGATGAATGAGCCAATTTTTTATGCCTCTATTTTTTCAAGTTCATTAGTGATTAAAACGAGGGCAATTTAGCCGATTTAAAAAAACTAGTTTTTCCGAGAACAACAAATAATGTTTAATTTGGTCAAAATCTGTTGAAAGATAAGTTCCTCTACAACTAAGAAAGTGACACCCCAAACAAAATACAATATGTTTTTGTTTTTCACATGTTGTTGTTTCCCGATATTTTTCATAGATGAGGAACATATGTGTTTTCCATCTTCTTTTGTGTATTCTGTTTAGGCGTTGTTGGTTCCCAGGGGGCAATTCGCGCTGTGGAAATTACAGGGTAGGGTGATTCATGGGCCGTTTGTTGACGGCTGTTCTTTGCGTCTGCCCAATTTCCTCTTCTCTTTCTTAGATGAGACAGGAACAAATTCCATTTTGAACGAGAACACGTGTTCCTTCCTGTCTGGGTTCCCTTCTTTGGAATCTATTTTAAATTGTGAATCCATTGTTTCAAGATTGGTTAGAAAAGAACCTTGACGGACCATTCCACACGTTTTTTGCTGATATCGTTCATGCCAAGCGCGGCATCAATTCATATCGCAGCAGGTCAGCTTGGTCGCCAGCGATCTCGTGGTGTAGTGGTTATCACATCTGTCTAACACACAGAAGGCCGGCGGTTCGAGCCCGCCCGAGACCAAATCTTTTGCTTTTTGTGAACTTACTCAGAATATAAGGCTTAGAACACCTAAAACAAAACACCGTTTTTTCCAATTTCAAAAGTTTTAAAAATTGGAATTGGAATTTCACTTAATTACCATTTCCTTCAAAGCTAAATATACATTAAGCTGTTTTCATCAAGCCTGTGACTTGTTTGTTTTCAAAGTCTTATCAAAGACAAACAACTTCTTTTCGATTTGAACTAACCAAAAACGGGGTCGAGCCACAATCGTTTTTCAATGTTATGAATTGGAATCATTCCTTATTCCGCCCCTTCATTCATCCCATTCCTGCACCGATTCTCCTCAAATCACCAGGAAAACCACAATTTCGCCCCGCAAACAACTAATTATGTATGTTTCTGTGAGTTGTATCCCGGGATCGTGCAGAAGTTCATCTGTAATAGTGGTGGATTATCCAGGGATGCCACGTTTCACGCAAATTGAAAAACAGTTGTTTTCGTAGACAGATGTGTTTGTGGGACATTCTCTTTTGCAAATCACTCAACTTTGGGAATCACTCATTGCGGGAGATTGCCAATTAAGTCGTTTTTTCGATGATCAAACAACGGACTTTTTTGAAACGGAATCTAGGGCAATTTGTTTTTGTAGCTGTCACGGGTCATACAAAGTTTAAACAAATTTTGTAGATTGAATGACCACGCAAACAAAACTCAGAATTCGATGTTTAAAGTCGATTTTTCATAAACTTCTGCTAAAATCTGCTTTAACTAAAACCTGAAAATATTTTCTGATTCTCTTCTTTAACTAAAACCTCAAAATATTTTCTGTTTTTGAAAACCTACAAAAAATCATTTTTCCACTTTAAAAAAGTTCTTTTTCCACTTTTCTCGAAACTTAAATTGTTTAGCATCTGGGATTATGTGCTTTGAAAAAAGTAAAGTTTTTTGTTTTGTTTAAATTCTATAACTTTAACAATTCAATATTTCAAATTTCAAAATCAAATAATATATTTCTGGATATCTCACTCCCACGTCCTTGAAGTTAAGCACCTAATGCAAAATATAATATTCTAATAAAAATTTATTTGAATGTTAAATTGATACAATTATTTTCTCTTATCTTTAGTTTTAAAAAACACCAAAATTACAAAATTATTTTAATCTCAGGGAATAATAAAAACCAAAATTATAAAATGATCTCAACTCAGTGAATAATAAAATCTATAGAAAAAGAAAAGTCAAGCTCTAGCTGAACTTCTTTTTTTAGATTTAAATTTTATTACGGATAAAAATCTACAGAACTGTTAAATATTGTTAAGGTTCATCAGAATTGAAAACAATGACAATTTTCGTAATCTAAAAAAACAAAGTTGCTTCGAAGTTGATTTCCTTTTAGTTCATTAGAACTGAAAACTAGAGAAATTTTCTTAACTTGTGAAAAAGTGTTCCGAAGGCAACCGAATTCCCAAAAACCGAAAAATGTCTGTAAAATCTTTCAAAGCAGAAGTTTCATTCTCTCTTTCCTGCATTCCTGAACCACATGTGAGTCCAAATACCGCTAATCGCTGGATTTCCGTCGTTCCTCATAAATTACATAGCTCATAAGCGGTTCGTTTGCGGCACATCTGCCGTTCGGCGTCTGATTCAGAGGCCCTTGTTTTTCTACACTCACATCCAAATTGATTTCAAAAATGGTGAGTATCTGCTCAAATTACCGGAATTCCATTTTCTCTAACTGCCAGAAAAATGGTAGTAAATTGAAAAAAATAGAATTGTATTTGGTTCGGATCATTGGTTTTCAATGAAAAAAGTTCATTAACAAAATGATGTTTTGTAGTTTCAATGATCAGATTTCTTGGAAGGCAGACTATAAAATTCATCATTTTCTCAATGATCTTGAGAAATGCGAATTCTTTTAGAAAAAATTTCAAAAATTGTAGTTCTGCATCACTGACCTCGTTTTGAATCACTGATGAAATTCGTTTTTAAAGGTGGAAGCACTTTTCGGATGATGTTTTTTAAAGAAGCCAGCCAAATGAACTCTGTTTCAAACTCAACCAACAATTTCCAATTAACAATTTTAAAATTTAAATTCAAAAAAAATTGTTTTACGCAAACTATAGTGGTAAATGGAGATTTTCAATTTTTTGGGATAATTTTGTTGAATTTTTACCCAAATATTTAATGTTTATTTTTCAAACATTCAACTTTATATTGCAATTGGAGAGTTCAATTAACTTTTTTTTCAAATATATGTATATCATTGTAAAGATATTTATTTCATTAAAATTCTGAAGTACGGCTTTTTATTTTGTTTTAAATATTAGTTTTCTTAGCTTAATTTTTGTAAAATTTACAACTAAACAGAAAACATTTTTATACTCAACAAAATAAAAATTCGTTAATTAATTATTTGTTACAAATGTTTTTTAATGTTTCCTTTAATATTTATAAATTATTGATGACATGAAAAATTTTAATTAAGAATACCTGTAGGAATTATTGGCGATGTCATTGGAAATTCCGGATGCGAAGCGCGGATTATCCTCGGCCAGTTGCCTATCGGCTAATGGAGGTCTCTCTTCCATAACCTTCGTGTTGCCACAAATCGCATTTTTGTTGTCTTGAATATGAATTTTAAAATTATCAAACAAAAGAGACCAGAAGAAAGTTTATATTTAATTTCCTTCACATCAAGTGAAAAATTTTTTACTAATAGTTCACAACGGAACTCTTTTGCATAAGATTACACTTTCAGTCCGCAATTGGGCTATATAATGTCTTAAAATTAGTGACTACGCATCACTGATCACATGACGTTGGCTGCAAAAACACTTTTTGCCAAAGTGAAGCAACATTCGAAATTTATTTACATTGAAATGGTTTTATTGAAAAAGTACTTGAGCTCTTTGTGGGAATCTGAAATTAGAATGGACTTTTTTAGTAGATGAGAAGAGGAAGAAGACCTTCATAGAATCATGTGAGAAGGACCTCAATCGTTTCCGACTTTTTGCTGATGATTTTATGTCGATATTCCATTTGGGACGTTTTTTTCTCTCATTTTTTTAGGAAAAAATAAATATATAATCCTTCCACTTAAAAATATAAATAATTAAATTCAATGTTTCACTTTACATTTTATGTTCATGACTAAGAATGACTAACTTCCCTTTCCCAGGTTGTTTTGAAACCAAAAACAATCTGATTAAAGTAAGGGGATGTGAAACTCCCGCTGCAAAATAATCAGTTTAGTCATGTGAAAATAGAATTTGTGCCCATTACTCATAAAATTACTATCTGAAGTTTCAGCTAAAACTACCAAACCATAATTTGAATCTAGCACTTGTCTGCTTTCGCATACCATTTAAACTGTACAACGATTTAAATCAATAGTACAAAAGTTTAAAAAAGTTATTTTATACCATTAAAAATCCAGGACATTCGAAAGAAATCTTGTTTTCATTCTATGTTGTTTTTTTCACAAATGTTTTTGCTTGTTTGACGTGGAGCTCTATTTTTTCTTTTTTTGCGTGATTTTCGATAGAAACTGTAAAATCTTTTTTTTGCAAACTGTTGTTTAAACTCACTATATTTAGGGTTTAGGCAGAATACGAAACTCGCAACAAAGCAATACGTAAGGTTCGCACGGATAAAGGGCTATAAACTTCAAGTTCACACGCCCGCGACGCGCCCAAGTGGGCGCTTATTCAAAAATAGTATAGCATTAGAGCTAACTTTAGAGTTTTATAAATCGAATACTTTTCTGCTTAATACGATTTATTTGTATTAAGAAATTTTTTCTAATTGACATTTTTTTCTTTGCTTCTCCCCTAATTTTTTATGTAACTTTTAAAACGTACAACAATTAATAGTCCAAGGGCAACCTTTTGTAAATGGGTTTTGTGAGATACCCGGCCTGGTTCGTGTGAACTAAGTAAGTAACCCTTGTTTTCATGCATATATAAGCTTCGTTAGACTCTCAGAACCCGAAGAGGTTGTTTTCCAGTTTTAATGTCGTACTTAGGATAAAGCTCCAACCTTTCCAAAAACTACGGATTCCAACGTTTTACTCTTCAAACTCCAGAAAAAGCGACGCAAACGTTTTTTTGTTCATTTTTTGATTAAACTTACTAGAGTTCGTCATTTTGTTTAAAATTGGGTGTTTTATTTAACCCATTTTTTTTAAATTTAAATTTTTTTTTGTGAAACAGTATAATTTTTGTGTTTTTGAAACAACAAGTTCAGTGAATATTTTCTTAAAAACACTCCATTAAATTCAGAAAACCGTGACTGTTCTCGTACTCTGTCTCAATTTGAACAATTTACGAAAAATTGCTGCGATTAAACAAAATTGTTTAAAATTTCCATTTCCGTTTAATTTTTCAAAATGTCAATTTCCCTTCGCGATTTAACAGCTTTTCATTTTGATAGGCAGCTCTCACCGTCAATCTCGAGCGACATCGCCTGGCTTAATGGCTTAATCTTCTGAAGCACTAATCTGACGCAAGAATAGGATTACGTAAGACGCGTCCTTCTGTAGAAAGCCATTGAGCACAAATCAACCATTCTAGTCTGCTTCTAACAGGATTCTTGTTTATTCGCTCCCTTTTTATGATTTCGCGTTTGAAATTTATTTTGTTAATGAAAGCTTCACAAATCTTGGTAGCTGAATTCACTAAATTGTAAATAAGAAAGTACAGAATCATAGTTTCTGAGAACATGTACTTGCGATTAACCTTAGAGTTTAACTGTAAATACTCGTCATTTGAAAATCGCCCCAGATTTTCGAAAACATTTGCAATTATTGCAATAAAATTAAATTAAAAATCATAAATGAACGTTATTTAAAGGTTCACAATGAAAAGGCTCTCAATTCTGTAAAAAAAACAATTACAAAATAGTTATGATTTTGTTAACATTTTGGTTAAAGATCAGTTTCAAAATGTTATAAAAGTGTAATATTGTTTTTTTTTAAAATTTATATACAAAGAACGCAAAAATGTTTTCTTGATTTTTAGTTTCTTGTTTTTGAATTGAAAAAATCAATACCTTAAAATTTTAAAAATTACACAAACGCGGAATAAACCTGCGTTAATGCCCATTTGTTTTAAAATTCATAGAAAAATATTCTTCATAATTTCATTTTTTTAAACATTTTTTTAAAGTTTTTCAAAACTTGAAAAAAAAACAATTAAATTCGTAAAGAAAAATTATGACCAGAATGTGCCATCAACAAACATCACTCTCGAGTGCTGTTTTAATCGCCCGATTAACAAAAAAATTTTCTTTAATAAAAATGATAAATGTATGGCTTCCAATAAAGCTAAAGGCGTAATCCTTGGCCTGGGATCAAGGCGTTTATAGCTGACATTAACATGGTCAGCTGATATTTCCCGGCATCATCTTTTTCAATACCCAAATCCTTTCCTATTCACATGGAGGAATTTCAGATGTCCATGCTGGGCCCAGATGGGATGCTCTCTGATGACCTGATGTTCGACGATATTCCAGAAGATCGTCCAGAAAATGTGTTGTATTCACTGTTGGCTACGGCAAAGAATGGAAAGTGAGTAAGCTTAAAAGAGAGGAAATATAAAATTGCTGAACTTTAGAAATTTTTTGTATTAATTTCAATTTTGTTTCCCTAAACTAAATTCTTTTTTGAAAATTAAAAAAAATTTGTAATTTCCAATTTTAATCTTCAAGTTTTCATTGATAAATGAAAAAAGGAAAAGCTTCAATAAATCCCAATTCAAGTGTTTTTGTTTGTTTATTTATTAAATTTTCTTTAAAACATAATTACATTTGTAACGGATTTGTATTATATATCAATTTTCTATCTATTTTTGAAAATTTTAAAATGTAAGTCTTTTTAAGGAACACTCTTAATGGAACCATCAGCCCCCTTTTACATATTTACTTTTAAAAATTATTTTTTAATCAATAAAAAGTTTTTTTAATTAATCTTTCTTAATCAACAAAAATTCATATTGAAAAAAGTTTAAATTGAAACACCGAAGTAGTTTTTACGGCCCATATGGTGTAGTGGGTAGTGAGCTGGTATACAATACTGAGAGATCCTGGTTTGATTCCGCCCCCTAAGCAAAGATTTTTGCATGAAAATCGGGTTTTTCGTAACAATCGTCGTAAAATTGCTTGATTTTTCTTCATGTTCAACGTAAACACAGATTAAGCTCTGGCTCTGACACTTTCCATATTAAACAAACATCACCATTTTCGTTATACAAATACTACGCAATCTTTTCAGTCTGAGTGGTTTGGTCCTCCTTGTGGTCGTGCTGACGTGTATAATCCTGGTCTTCCTCGCCTGTTACGTTATGATGCGGTTTATGCATCGATCTCTCGCCGGAGGGGAGATGAAGGACCCTTTGTGTAAGACGAATTCAAAAATATTCGAAAAGTTTAATTTTTAGCCTCCCAGTATTCGAATGTGGTGATGCATTCGAAGCGTGTTTACGAGATCCAGGCCGAGGAAGGCTGTTTCCCAGTCCCACCAGAGGGAAATTTCTCGTCATCTTCCGACTCTGAGTAAGTTAATGCAATTCCATTTATACATGGGATATAATTGGGTTCCAAATAAGGAAACGGTAAATTGATGCTTGATTAGATCAACATGTTTCTCAGAATAAGCAAATTGGTAATGGGTTGATTGCTCCCATTCGTATCCCTTAAAACCACAGATAGATAGAGTTATAGAAGCCGTATTGTTTCTTAAAATCCATCTTTAAATGATTCAATTGTTGGTTTATGGTAGCACCCTTATTTACCACTTTTTTGAATTTATGACAATTTCACTAATTCTAACTTTACATCATTCCCAATTGATCTTCAAAATCCCATCTTGGCGCCAAAACAATTTTCCCTTTCGTTTAAGCGAATAAACATTTTGATAAGGCAAAATTTTCTTACATCATTTAGAAATACGTACTTTTTGATTAGATTAAATGCGCAAAAGATTATTTTCCGTGCAAATGCAACAATTCTAAAGATAGCATATAGGTCGAAGTCAAACATTCAATTTGATGATGACAATGATCAAGAAGATCAAACAGCAAACTACAAAGAAAGGTGATCATATTTACTTTAAAACCTCAGTTTCTCTCTCTCTTTATTTCTCTCTCTCTCTCTCTCTCTCTCTCTCTCTCTCTTTCTCTTTTTTCTCTCTTTATCTGCTGCCCTTCCTCTCTTTTTCACACTTGATGTCTTTTGCTCTAACTCCTTCTTTTCTTTTTTTTCTTTCCTTCTCGTTCTATTTCTCATTTTCAAAACAGAACTTTTATTTCTTTCAATCACAAAAACTCACATCACAATTCCTGGTTTTTTATCCGTGGTTGACTGACGTAAAAGCTAGTCACAGTTAAGAAAACTTGTCTAGTAGCGGCTCTTGTAATGGGGATTTCAAGGAAATCGACTAATTATGTATCATGTTTACCAGTAATTCATTTCCAGGTCAGTGCTCGATGAGCAGAAGGAGGAAATGAGGAGCTCGCTGAAGAAGCCAGAAACCGGCGATCTCCGCGCAATTAGGGGCGATGCTCCCCCAGTCGACGATCCCCGTCAAATGCTTCGAAGAAAGGAGCGAAAGGTAATCGTTTGACATTTTTGAATATATAATTTCTTGCTTTCCAGACCCATAAGGACTCCGTTTGTGCATTCCTCTTCCGCCCTCAACAGGACCCAGGCGTGGCCGTTTGATATCACAACCCACAACGTCATAAGATTACCAAATCGGGTCTCGCCAGTTGATATCTAGAGCTGAGAGTGGAGAAAGCTAGAGATTGCATTCTGGTTCATTACGGATATTGTCCCTCTCCTTTGTAATAAAGTTGTATTTTGTGGTATTTTGAAAATAGCAACGTAAATGAATGGCTTAAACATTCAAAAAAAATCTTGACACTTTGGATTCTCGAGAGACCTAAATACGAGGGAATTTCCTTTTAAAAACTGAACACATCAAATAAATCTCGTGAGGATTTTAATTTCTGCTTTAAAAAAAGAAAACAACTAAATACCTTTTGTTTTTAATTTTTAGTCATGTCGCCCGCTCTCGGCGGGCATTCCCAAAAAATATGTTTAGAGTCCATTCTGTCACCTCTAGGAGGTTCCCGTTTCGCACCGCGGGGAGGCGGACTGGCTTACGAAACATATGTAGAACTGGTGAACAATGGATAACTACAGGTGGTGTTGGCCCGCTGACTACCCCAAATAGAGGCGCCGTTTTGGTACGGGGGTCAGTTTCAGAGTTTTGGGTCAGCCGCGACCTGAGGCAATTAGCCGGTAAGTCAATTAGCCAACGGAGATGCCTTAATGAAGGGGCCGAACGCGCACGTCCGCAGGGGGAAAATGGCGCAAGGGCAAGTTGTTCGACTGTCAACCGGAAGGTTCCTGGTTCGATTCCCACTTAAAGCAATGTTTTGCTTTTTGGTTTTGAATAATGAAAAAGTGTAATGTAGAATGGAGAAGAGGCATTTTAACACAATAATATTTTTTATGGGATTAGTAACATTAAAAGTGCACTTCAAGTTATAGTTGAGGTACAACTACATATTTCATTGCAAATCTCTCTCTGTCTCTTTATTTATCTATCTCTCTCTCTTTCGCTGTCTTAGTCTCAGATCACACCACCCAACGAACTTTGTACCCTTTGCTCAACTTGAGTAGTCCGACCCCCGCCCACAGTGATCGGAGCCGTGTTTAACTAAGATCAGCGAAAGATCAGGTTGACCAATGAGGTGCAATGTTTGAGCACCAGAAGTGGAAGAGTAGTGAACACCCCTTCCTTTAAAGAAGAGAACAAGACAATGCTGAAAGGGAAAAACACTAAGAAAACGAATTCCTAATTGAAGCGCGTAAACGCAGGACTCCGAAAGCGTAAGGTCCCAAGTATAGGCAATGACGGTCATCAGCAAACACAGGTTTGACTACTTTTGTTTTATATTAACATCTGGTAACTGATATAATTGAGAACCTAAGCACAACCATCGTTCGAATCCAGTTGAAAATGTTACACTACCCCTTTAAACCACCTAGCTTCTTGAGAAAACATTAAGCCAGTTTTTTTGTTCGTAGTTCTTAGTAATTTAGTGTGTTCTAATATGCTTTTTTTGTATTTTGCCAACATACCCCTTCTCCAAAGTTTTTTTTCTATGATCAACTGGCAAACAAAATTTCCCATGTAAACAAATATAGCTTCTGACGTAAAGGGGCAAATACAAAGGACGTTCAGGTTTGGAGAGTGGTCAAACACCAAAGGACAATCCTTGGCATTTTGCAAATACAAGGCACATTTGGGTTCAAGTCAGTCGTAATTGTTAGATGTATGAATGGAGGGAAAATAGGAAAAGAAGGAATTCGAAGATGGCCATTGGATGATCATAAAACAGTCCGGAACCTAAAATGCACAGGTTTTTTTAATTATCGGTTTGCTGAACACATTTAACATGCCAATGTTTAGATATTATTGGCAACGGGCTCCGAAGAGAGAAAGAGACGAAAAGAGAGAGAGAGAGAGAGAGAAAGAGAGAGAGAAAGACAGATGGAGAGAGAAAGAGAGAGATAATGATTTTTGATCAATTTTATAAGCCAGTGTGGTAGTTGACATCTTATAGTTTGAATGTAATAATTAAATTTGCCTTATTATTAAAATCTAATCTGTAGCACCAACTGCTCATTTGGACTCCCTAGGAAAGCGGAAGAGGGTAGCGATCATATTAGAAAAGACGAATGGACCTCTGCTCATTGATCATTTCATGAATACGGGTTATAAGAAAAGGCAAAGATTGACTGCAGACTCCTCATTAAATCAAAAGCCTAATTAGTTCAGCCAGTGGTGGTTCTTGGAACCCTCCTTTTTCTTCTTTCTCTTTCAATCGAATAGAGGCTGCAGTTTCAGACTTGCAATTTAAACTGATGATTCAGCGTTTGCGAAACCGATGTGAATCCCATTCCTCTGACAACCTTGGCTGCTGACGCATTTGTGAATGGCCGTTCACGGTGGCGTCATCTTAGACAAATACCTCAATGGTTGCAGAGAGGTATTTGATCACAAAGTGATGCAAAGTTCAGAGACACAAAACATGCACACGCGATGCACTTTTGCAACTTTTCAACTCATGAAAACACTAAAACTACAATTTTCTTTTTTGTAAAAGTCATAATTTTAAAGCGTGAAAACAATATTTTTAAACAATCCTAAAGTCCCTTGTCTTCTGAATCTGCGTATCAAGTGATTGATGCAAATGACAGCGTGCATTTTAAACAAAAAGTAAAACTAGACAGATTTATGAAAAAAATGACCTAAAAATCAGCCAAGGACACAAAGGTTTTTCAAAACTACTAAGGAAGCCTTCTTCATCCAATGGAACGGTGAGGATTTCTGAACCCCAAACAAATTAGCTCATGGTCCCAATTTTCACGCAAACCACATTACCAAAAAATACAGTTTCCATTTTTCTGATTCATTTGTTTATCATCCTTCGATCCCCATCATCTCAAAAAGTCACATCTTTGCAAAGGTTTCTTCTGCTCATCGTATTACAATGCCCCGCACAAAGATCGCTCACAAGTCTATCCTATGTTGTCCTTTCTTGTCTGCTTTAGAAATCGCTGTGCCCCTCGAGCCGATCGATTCTTTTGCACTGTATTGTAATATTAATGCAAGAAGATATGGCCCCATGGCACAAAATGATCGCGCGATTGTCTGCAGCCATGCGAACTGCGGGTGCATAATTGGTAGACAGGAACGATGCGGATAGTACAGCTTTCTAAAAAGAAGAGGAACACATATCTCAAAATTTTTTTCTCAAAATTTCTAAAAAGAAGAGGAACACATATAAAAGAATGTAATTTGCGAATGAGATTTACTTCATTTTTCTCCCTAACCGGCTATTTGGGACTCTTTGTTGTGTTTAAAAGACGGTCTTTTTCTGAATATTCATTCTGAAAATGTCAATTTTTTTTCATTTTTTTAAGCAAATTTCAAATTTAATAGATGTCTGATCCGGTCGAAACTGTCTCTAGTTTCTAAAAGAGACCGCCAAGGGCAGACAGTGAGGTGGCTCGCAAAAAAGGCATCCGTGGGAAACCAATCCACCCCGTCTGCTGAAATCACACTGTAATTTCTATTCGAAATTCGTCTTCCCACTGAAATTATAAATTTAAAGTTCAGCCATTTTTGCGGTATTTTTAAAGTTGGCAGTTCAAAAAACTGATAAATTTTGCATTTTTAAATGCATTGTATCTTATTTCGAATGAAAGGTACATAAATTCAATCATCCCCCTATACGTGAGCCGTTTCAAAGACACTCTGGGTTCCCATATCGCGCAAATGCGGTATTTCATGAAGAAAAGCGATAATAACTGTTTTTCTTTGTTCAGTACGCTAAAAAATCAGATTTTGTTCAAGTTCGCGTATTCTAGCATGCCAAAATGTGAAACTACTGCGTTAATATGATATTAGTCACCCACAGTTCATGCTAACATCGTCTTCCCCTTCAATATGCGTTGATTTTTCCTTTACAGTTTACTATTTAATGACGTTGTTCGTTAATTCCGCTCGAAAACAGATTTGAAGCGAAAATCTTGAATTTCGGCGATGAAACGCCATTAAACCCCGATTTTATTATCTCTGTTAATTATTTATTCCATTTATAATCATATTTGCACACGTTTTCCCCGGAAACCTTGCAAAATGCCTCTAAATCTCATCCGATTGCGTAAGCAGTCGCTGCAGCTCGGCGAAAGTTCCCAGGACGCAGTTTGTAGCCGCGTGGCCACCGGGAGACGCGCCCTTCTGGAGCGGGATTACCGCGATCTGTGTGCGATCGATGACCGCTGACCGGCGTCCACAACGGACGTCCTCTCCCTTGTCATTCGTTACTCATCGTTCCGTCTGGACTGCCGCTCTTTTTGAACTCTCCCTATTTTCGGGCTATTTTTCCAATTTTCCCCTATTTCCTGTCGCTGTTCAAAGCGTATCTCCCATTTTCTTTGCTTTCAAGTGGCTTTTCCGCTTTTGTCACTCGCTTTTTAAAAATCACTCGAACTTTAATTACCTCTAATTAACGCAATTAACGCAATGTTTCTTACTTTTCGTAATTTCTGACGGAATCTATCCTTTTTATTTAATTTTGACTTATTTCTGCCGCTTTTCAAAGCGTATCTCCCATTTTCTTCACTTCCAAGCGGCTTTTCCGCTCTTGTCACTCGCTTTCAAGCGCTTCAATTTAATTAACCGTCATCCTTAAGCGAACGAATTACATTGAAATCTGATTTTTGCGGATTGTTTCTTAGATTTTATTTTTTTGTTCAACTTTCCCCAATTTATTGCTTTTTTGCGCAAATTACTTCCCTGCAAGCTAGCTGACTTGAAGTCCCTCATTGGCAAAGCCATTTCACGTTAAGCGCTTATGTTCTAACTCTTTATTTCTTAGTTTTAGCTAAATTCTTCACTCGCTTTTAATTTTTAACGGTTTTTAATCCAAATTTTCGCTTTACTCGCTCAATTTACTCGCTTCTAGGTTTTAACTATTTTATATCCGAATTTTCCCGTATACTGAACTCCCTCTGTGTTGTTATCATCAGCTAACGTGCCAATCTCCCCTGTCTGTTGAATTATAAATTCATTTCAGCGATTATTCCTCAATTTCAAATTTATTTTATCTGAGTTTCACTTTTCTGAGTTCTTATTTTAGAAACCCCTTTTTTACCGTGCCAATTTTGCCCTGTCGTTATGTTCGCGTTTTTGTTCTGACTTATGATTTTTTTGTGACTTCCCACTTTCGTGCTCATTCGCAGCTCTCAGAACTGTGTGGTACGAGTGTAGTGGTGGTGTGGTATCATTCGCAACGGTCAAGTGCCACCTCTACTGCTATTTGCGCGCGCGTTTTTGCTTACGTACGATGAGAACATCACCCCACACACTCTCGTGCTCGCAACATACCATCCATCGTCTTGAGAGCCGTGTCGTCGTGCGAGAATCGCACGCGCTTCCCACCCTTTTCGTGGAGTTTTGGTTCCCAAACGCGTAGTTTCAAGCACTGGTTGTAGCACATTAGCGTCAAAAAGAGCTCCGTATGCTAATTTTGTGTGGGAATGTAATTATGCGTCTAGGGTGGCAGCGCGATTTGCCTTATTCTTATTTTTTGCGGAATTGTTCGCGTGCTACGTCTTCCCTGCGCCGTTTTCTTGTGTTTTTAATTAACGGATCGTATTTTTCGGTTATTCCCATCCTTTCCATAATTTTATGGTGTTTCAAAATTAAATCTACGGTAAAATACCCTTTAAAATGTGAAATCCCGTTATAACAAGAAAATTTGAACAATTTCCGTGTTTTTTTTGTAGTTTGAGTCACTCTCGCCAGCGTTCGTAGCTTCCTTTCCCGCTATTTGGTCAATTTGTGAGTCACGGCCGGATAATGAGCCGGCTTTCATGACTTTTTTGAATTTATTCATCACACCCACCCTAATTTTCTGTTTTTCATGCTGCTAGTCTGAAATATTTCTGAATATTCGCTGTAAATCACGTAATTAGATGGTTTTTCATTTAAAATTGTAATTTTAATTGAGTTAATTTATAATTTCCAATTTTGATGGCCACTTTCTTGTTAAAATTCCATTTTCTTCATGATTTTGCCCGAATTTTGACCGGAAAATTCTGTAATTCTGCCCTCTTCTTGGCGATAATGGCAAAATTCGACCTAGACACCATAGCTCAGGAAAGTAGTGCTGTTTAAATCAAGTAAATGTCCCTGTTTTCCTGAGCAATGCTCAGAAATGCCCTAAGAAACTGTTTTTCGTGCACGTTGAGGTTGTTTTCCAGTCACCTGCACCCTTTTTACATCCAGACTTGCACTTGCCGTTTGCACAATTCTTGCGCATCTGCCCACTTTGCTTTGATTCTCAAATTTTGCCAAAACATGACCTCGTGGTGGTTATGACGCAGATTGTCATGCGTGTCACTCTGAGTGACATCATCTGTGCCAAAACACTCTGTATTTCCCGCAAGCTGCTCAGGTGTGGTCTGGAAAACAGAGAAACGTGAGCAATCTTTCGCCGTCATTTTTTCTGTTGATTTCTTGAATGGCTCCTTGATTTCCCTCCCACCTCGATTAATCAACTGCTTTCAGGGTCTCCCTCGGTCTACTAGGTGGTCTCCCGGTTTCTAGGATCCCCCTGGCAAGTGAGTTTTTCCCTTCCGGAATTCTGGAATCCACATGGCTTCATGTTTTTGTCGCCTGCTTTTATCACCCGATCCGTCATATGCGCCTCATTATATGAACGTTTTAAAATCGGGGAAGAGTCGCGCCATCTGCAAAAAATCCACCAGTTGTCTCGATTTTGCCGCCTTCGTCATAACGATCAGTAAAAATGTAACAAATTGCCCCTTCACACGTGGGCGAATCGTTTACGATCTCAGGCCACCACCCGGAAACGTCTTTGCCTTGCCTCCCTCACAGATTGATCTTCGGTTCGCGCTTTGTGCATGGTCAGCCGAGGGGGTGACCTCGAGGCTCCACCATAAAAACGTACCATAAACGCCTGTCTGCGTGAGCGACTAATTTGAATTAGACATGGCGTGATTCTCTCCACGTGTGTAGTTCTTTTTCTCGCACGATTATCGCTGACACTCATCTCTTTCTGTTTCTATCGCTTTCCGCTCTCCGTCTGTTGCCTTTTGACGCCGCAGATCTCTCAATATGTCGCCTCGGTGTGTCAGCGGCGGTGTCTTTGTGGTGTCCGCGCGAGTACGATTGTTTATTACTTTCGGGGGTAGCTGTACTGATTTCGATATTTTGCAGGAGATGATGAAGCTCGCTTGGGTCCCGCTGATCGCGTGTATGGTGGTGCTGCCCCACGCTTTCGGAGAAGTCAGTTTCCACGACTGGCAATGTGGCAGTGAGGAGCGGTCCCGGCGCTACGCCTTCGACTCGGTTATGGACAACTGCCCCACCCTCGCAGGTACTATCTAGATCATCAGGGCATCTGGGTGTCAAGCATAGCTTTTGTTTCGGCCGAAATTGGCAATCGGGGCAGATCTGCCCTTTTTGCATAGCGGCAAATTCCATGAGCGGCTCGTTAAAGGTCCCGCGCGAATTTTAAAGGTTTCTGACGTCCTTTTATTCATATTCGGTTGATTCATTATTCAAGTTACTCAGTGTGATTTGATCTGATTTGATATGCCCTTCGGAAATTAACGGTGCAGTTCATTTCTCGGGATGACACTGCGGGGGTTCGATCCCGCTAAAAGAAAAGTTTTTCTTCGGATGTTTTGAGCAGCTACATAAAAACTAAATAAATTTAAAGCGTTCACCGCTAGCGGGTTGAGACCTCGCAGGGCACCGATTTTGTAGTTTATCACCGCGCAATCGACTCCGAATGACCCGACCCGCCGAATTCGGTGGAATGTGCTGGGAATTAACGCTTGACTGCTTCTGCCCTCTGATAGGTCATTGAGAAGGGCAACAAATTTCGAGTTCATTGATGAAAATTGACTGGGGACGATTTTTCGCCAAGGTCAATTGAATTTTTACTGGAAATTACTATCATTTGTATTAATTCGGCTTATTTTCATTGTATAAATTCAAAATTACTGATTGTGTAATTTTTCAGCTGAGATGAATCATTGCTGCGCTGTGCACGATGAGTGCTACGTTCGCCAGGCCGGCCAGGACAAGTGCGATGACGATTTCTGTGCGTGCAACAAGGTAGATTGTCTGTTTCATCATCTTCTTATGAAAATATTCATATTTTAATGTCTAATTTCTATTTTCAGAGAGTCCTCAACCGCACCGAGGGTAAGATGTGCCAGCCGTTCGCCGACACCGTCTGCACCTTCATGCCCTTCATGGGAATGTTCGCCTATGATAACAGCGTGAATTACACCGGTTTGTTGTTTCACCAAGCGGGAAATCCTATTTTTCTATTCAGAGCCTGCTGATCTGCCAAAGCACATCCCCGAGGATGTCGTTCTACACAAGCACTACGGTACCCTCTACTCTAACTGTCCCAAGGTTAACGGTAGGGCTCGTAGTGGTGAACCATATAAAAGAGCGGCTTTTTCAGCTACTTTGTCTTCATGCGCTATCGTCTACGACAATTGCATCTACGACGGGGAGACCTGTGCCAAGCAGATTTGTAACTGCCTCAATGAAGCCTACAGGTACCGTTTAAAGCCACCAGCAACAGCAGAAAGCGGCCTGAGGTTAGCATAAAAAAGCGGAAGCGGCCTGAGGCCACTGAAAAGCAAAAAGCGGCCTGAGGTCGCCTCAAAAAGGAGAAAGCTGCCTGACATAATGGAAGCGGCCTGAGGTCACCTTAAAAAGCAGAAAGTCTGAGGTCACCAGAACAAGAGGAAGCGGCCTGAGGTCACCAGAAAACCAGAAAGCGGCCTGAGGCCACCAGAAAAAAAAGCGGAAGCGGCCTGAGGATGCCATAAAAAGCGGAAGCGGGCTGAGCTCACCAGAAAAAGCAAAAAGCGGCCTGAGGTCGCCTCAAAAAGCAGAAAGCTGCCTGACATAACAAGAAAAGTGGAAGCGGCCTGAGGTCACCGTAAAAAGCGAAAGCGGCCTGAGATTACATGAAAAAGTATAGGCGGCCTGAGGTCATGACGTTCACCCTTAACTCATTTAAATGTTATGTTTCAGCTTGGACCTCGACGAAGAGTGCGGTCAGGCGACTCGATTGATCTGCAAGTACGCCCACGAGCGTAAGTTTACATTTCTTGCCTAATAACCGTGTTTACCTGTCTGAAAAATTAATTTTTCGTTTTCAGAAGCTACTCACTGGTTTGTCCGCGCCCTGCAGCGGGAGCCCTCCTCTACCATGTTCCTCATCGGAGTCTTGATCGGAGCCATCTGTGCTGCGTTGTACTACGTCCTTAGGCGGCGCAGGTGTGGCGACGAGGATTCTATCAAGTACACCAATGTGATAGATGCATAGTTCACCTAACCGGTTATCATTTATTTCCACCTGTCTGTCTTTCCCTTGCCAATTCCTGTGACATGCATGTTGATATGTTCCTTGCACAATTCGTTGATTCTCTTCCTCCCGAGTGTTTTGTGATTTATTGGGTTCGCTTGCATGTGATCCTCCGTTTTAAATGAGATTTATGTTCAAAGTTTTATCGCCCATACGTGTCGCTTAATGAAACATTAGTAAAAATTTCAATATTTTCAATTTAGGATTGGATTTTTTATGGCCAGCGGGAGAAAACTAGGTGATGCGAGACAGATAGCAGTATAAAAAAAGTTGTTTCTGAATGTACTTTATAAAATCAACACTTTGAGGTGGAAAAATTAGAAATGAGCTCGAATACGTGTTTTTTCTAAACTTTTGTAGTAAACGGCATAAATTATGATTGAGGGAATGGTTTGCCCATTGCATGAGAGTTCTTGCTCAGTTATTAAAGTAATGGTGCATTTGGGCTAACGAACACGTCAAAAATAAAAACAAATTAAGATTAATTGTTTTTCAAACAGGAATACAACATCAGTTAATATCCAAAAAGCCGAAATGCCGTTTTTAAAAGATAAAATGGCAGTTGTTGACAAAACGGCGGTCGCTCCGTCAAACAACGATGGTTCGGATCCGCCCTGCAAACTTTTAGCTGTCTTAATGATTGCTTGTAAATTAAAAGCTATTTCATTTTCAAAAAAGAGCCAAAAAAGGTACTTCATGCGGATTGTCTCGATATTTGCCTGGTAGGACCCATGGCCCACCCCGGAGCCACCGCTGATTATCTGTCACCCAAGAAATATGAGGCAAATTGACAAATCAAAAATTCCCATGTTTGTACAAGCCAAGTAAGTAGTTTCTTCATGGTATTTTGACACAATAGGACAGGTACGACAGGGGAAGTGCAATAGAAACGGCTTCCCAACCGTTAGAACGCACCGGGGTGCGATACCCACAGGTGTTTCAAATTTTTACAATCATAAATTGTTTTTGTTTTGTTTTTTTTTGCAATATTTAATTCATTTACGTTTTTATTTTTGCAAACATTGATTAAAACAAGTAAATTTACCGTTTTTACTTTGAAATCGCAAACATTTGGCCAGAAATCACTCTAAAACCACACAATTCCTGGTTATTCCTTTCTGATCACCATTTCAATGGTACCATTAGAAAACCCTTGTTCAAATTGCCCATATTCCACGCTGATATCTGTGGATTTGATTAAAATACGCGCGCGTTTTAATTAAAACCCAAATTTTGTTCAGCCAAGTGTCACCAGAGAATAATAGGCTATAAGAACCACCAAATTGTTACATTTCAAGTAGAAATATCAATTTTTGGCAAAACTACTATAAAAACGCTATTTTCCTTGTAGTTCTAGTCCTGCGTACAGTACCATTAGAAAGGCCTTATTAGATTTGTCCATATTCCACGCTGACATCTGTAGATTTGATAAAAATACGCGCACATTCTGATTTAAACCGAAATTTCGCTGCCAAATAGTTCACCAGCCAATCAGCTGCCTGCGACTCGCACCCGTATTGCATCGGCGGTTGCCCGAACGTAAGACAGGGTAAAGGGGTCCCACCGTCCCAAGAATATGCAGTGCTCCCGATGGCAAGGGAAAGCACTGCGCTGTCTCTTAACCGAAAGGTTAGTATAGCCTAATTTTTGAATTCCCTCTGAGGAGGGAAAAATGACTCTGATCTTCGGATGCTTTGTTTCTGTTCAGACGTTTGTAAGCGCCTGTGCCTATGATAATTAGTTTCAATCGCTGGTTTAATTACCCAAGTTTGAGGTACTAACATTTTTTTTAAACACGGGATCTCGGCTCCCAGTTGACGAAACTGGGAGCCGAGATCCCGTGTTTTGCAAATAAGGACTCACAAACACGCATGAGCCTCCTGACTGACTCTTTAAATTCTTGTTTTACTTATTTTTCTTAGACACTAGTTTCTAAGCGAAAAGATAATGTTATGTGGCCAAAACAACGAAGATTTCATTTAATTATGGAGAAAACCGCCATTTTTCCCTAGTTTTCATTAATATTTCTTTTTGAAAATGCTACCATTAAATAGCCCTTATTTGACTTGTCCATATTCCACGCTGAGATCTTGAGATTTCGTTAAAATACGGGCGCACTATGATAAAACCAAAAATTCCTTCCATATGGCAAACAAGCATATAGTTGCGCCCGCGGCTCACACCCGTAGCGGATCAGTGGGTGCCGGATGCATAACGGCGCGCTGCGCAAGATTTGTTGCATCCTTAAGCACTTCTGATAAGTGTGTGCCTTTAATGTTCCAGTCAGCAGGGCTCCCACCGGCCGCGGAAAAGCCCTCCGTTGTCCTATAACCGAATGGTTAAAAAGGCCTAATTTTTGGAATCCCTCTGCGGAGGGAAGCATGACATTGAGTTCCATTGGATGTTTTTCATGTGCAAATGTCTTAAAAACACAAATGGGAAAGCAGTAAACTGAGTTTATGGTTACCATGGTCCGGCGGATAAAGAAATTTTTGTTTCACTTCTATTTTTCGTACCTAGAGTGTTATATGTGGGACAATTTTGAGAAGCTAGCTCTACTACCTACTTTCCTGCAGTGCTAGCTTGACAGTATCCTTATTTAACACAAAGGGTTATGCGCTAAATCTAAAGAATACAGCAAATTCTGCGTATCCACCCTAGATATTCTCTACCTGCTTTATGGTTTCTGCGTCTCTAACCATATAAAACGTATAAATTTCATTGCAGTTTTATTACAATACGAGTTTGGCAATGTAATACTAGACAGCTTCTGTGATAACAGTGTTTTGAAGTTTTGATAATATTAAACTAGAAAAATCAGCTATAAGAACAACCAAATTGTTATATTTCAAGTAGAAATCTCAATTTTTCGGACAATACCACCATAAAAACTTTATTTTCCTTGTAGTTCACGTTTGTCTAGTCCTGCGTACAGTTCCAATAGAAAGGCCTTATTAGATTTGCCCATATTCCACGCTGACATCTGTAGATTTGATTAAAATACGCGTGCATCCCGATTTAAACCAACATTTCGCTGCCAAATAGTTCACCGGCCAAGCCTGCGACTCGCATGCGTATTGCATCGGCGGGCGCCCGAACGTAAGAGGGAACAAAGGGATTCCCACACAGGGCCTCAAACATGCAGTGCTTCCGACGGCAAGGGAAAGCACTGCGCTGTCTCGTAACCTTTACGGTTACCATAGCCTAATTTTTGAATTCCCTCTGAGGAGGGAAATATAACTCTGATCTACGGATGCAACCTCCGTATTTATACGGCAATTGCCCAGTATTTCACTTTTTAAGAACAAACTATTTTGTTCTAGCTTTTATTGGTTCAAGTCTAAAGTAGTAATGTTAGAGGTACGTCGCCGTTGGCGCCGCGGGCAGTGTTCTAGCTCGTACAGTTGGCGGCGGCCTCTGGTAAATAAAACACACATGAGCCTCCTCACTGGCTCTTTAATTTTGTGTTTTACTTCTTTTTCTTAATCACTAGTTTCTGAGCGAAAAGATAATGTTATGTGGCCAAAAGAAAGAAGATTTCATAAATTTTTGGAGAAAACCATAATTTTTCCCTGGTTTTCATGAATTTTTAGTTTTGAAAATGCTACCAATAAAAAGTCCTCATGTGAGTTGTCCATATTCCACGCTGAGATCTTGAGATTTTGTTAAAATACGGGAGCATGATAAAAACCAAAAAAATCCTTCCATATGGCAAACCAGTTAATAGTTGCGCCCGCAGCTCACCCCTGTAGCGGATCAGTGGGTGCCGGAATGCATAACGGCGCGCTGGCACTAATTAGTCGCATCGTTAAGCACTTCTGATAAGTGTGTGCCTTTAATGTTCCAGTCAGCAGAGCTCCCATCGGCCGCGGGAAAGCCCTGCGTTGTCCTATAACCGAACGGTTAAAAAAGGCCTAATTTTTGGAATCCCTCTGCCGAAGGAAGCATGACTTTGAGTTCCATTGGATGTTTTTCATCTGCGACTATTTAACACAAATGGCAAAGCAGTAAAATAATTTTATGGTTGTCATGGTTCGATTGATAAAGAAGTTCTTATTTTACTTCTTTTTTTTGCACCCAGGGTGTTTTTTGTGGTACAATTTTGAGAAACTAGCTCCGTATTTGTGGGGGTAATTGTCCAGCATTTAACTTTTTCATTGCAAACTATTGTCTTCTGGCTTTAATTTGTTTAAGAGAGTGAAAATCTGCATTTGCTCAAATAATATTCCTTTTTGAATTCTTGGTAGACCGTTCTCGTTGGATGTCCTTGAGAGACCACCCCGATCTTTGCGTGACGGCGCTTTGACCATTCAGTTAATGGTTTCCCCGTGCTTTTCTTAACATTTTAGATTTGCTGCGTCAGCCGCCCACATGGGAACCCATTTCGTTCAACTATTTCAATCGTTTTACTCGAGGGATCTGTTTGCAAACCATGGAAACCCAACACAATTCAGATGGTACTTTTAGTCTTTGAATCTTTGAATTGAACCTCATTATGGAAATTGATGGGGCATTCAAAACTAGTGCCTTTTGTGCCACCTACACTGAATTCTGAGAAAACGCCTCATTGGTCCTATTGAAAAGAAAAAAAGAATTATGAATGACCGGAGATTTATCAGCAAATGGGTAGCTCAAGGTTTCCAACAGCGGGATTGAACAGCGGGGTTAAGTTTGTGAATTTTTGTATTTAGAAAAAGATACAATCAGCAAAAATGCCAAAAAAACTGAATTATTCGTTTTTATCCTAATTTGTAACCATCATGAAAGAGAATGATGTAATGCCTTTGACAGGTTCAATCTGAACTCCGTGAAAATTTGGTGAAAAATAATGATTTTTCATTTGGTGTGGTTAAGTTAATTTAGAAAATCTTAAAAGACAATAATTCTTAATTCCCTTAAAGGGCAAAAAAGAAATTCCCATGCAGGGAATCGAACCCGGGCCGCGTGGGTGAAAACCACGAATCCTAACCACTAGCCCACATGGGACTACACGAGACGGAAGGTGTCGGCCCTTTAAAAGCGCGGGTGTTCGCGATTTGACCTAGTTCCTTAATTACTTGGTTAAAATGGATACTAAAGTTTTTAAAAAAATAGGTAATTCCTTCCAATATCAATCCTTGTTCAATTGGATATAATGTCGTAGCGTCTAGCACTTTATTTTTTGAATCTGGCGTTTTAGTGTTCTACAAAAATTGTGCATGATCTTTTGCGACTCTGTGATCTCTGAAAACAGGTGTAAATACGCTTTTCTGCGCCAGAATCGACCCTAAGTCTTTAGATGACCAGAGGCGACCCCATAATGGACGGTCAACAGTTCACAGGTGTGAGCAAACAAGACCCGAGCAGTTTCTACCCGCATCATGTCACCATGGCTCCTGTTTCTTGTAGGCTTCTGCAAGTCTCTTTCAACTGAAGTTTTGTCTCAATTCACGGTTTGAATCCTCCAAAAATCTTGTAAACATCCTCTTTCAGGCGGTATGCGAAGACAGGTCAAGGGATTGTCACGTGAGGGCTGATTTGTGTCATACACCTGTTAGAGCTGACCGTGCTTTGATGGAAATGAGTTGCCCAAGAACGTGTAAATTGTGTAACTTTGGTTTGAAACAATTAGAAGAGTCGATGAAATACGAATTTTAGATCTTCCACGGCTTTCAAACACCTGCAGGGATATAGTTACAGACTGCATTGAACGGATTGATCTTTGTAAACGGAAGGCGTTTAGAAGAATGATGGAGAGACAGTAAGTTCAGTTCCGGCTAATTGGAAATGAGGCACTACTCAAACAATTATTAATTATAACTATTTTTTTCAATTTTCAAGCATTACATTTTATCAATTTCAGTTAGTTGGCCAAGTTTTTAAAACCTTGCCACTGAAAAAGTGCGTCCACTTTTTTTATTTAAGTTTTATTTAAAGGCAACTTCAATTTTATATGTTAAATTAGATGTTCACTTTTGGGAGGCGAAAGTCTTTCCCAAATTCTGCGTCTGTGATTTCTGCGTCTCTAACCCAGGCGTATCTCTCTCAAAGAATTGAGCGTTCAATGTTAATGGTTCTGCAAATTCTGCTTCTCTAACTACAAATGAGGCATCAAGCGATGAAACATCTGTGAAAGTGTGTGTCGAAATTGGTGTTACTTCCTTAATGAAATCTGTAAGTCGTCCTTGGTATGTAGTTTCCATCGTTTGGTCAGTGTGGGTTTTAAAAATAAAATGTTAATTTAAAAGGATCGTTGAAACTTACGACCAGTGAAGAATGGGCCAAATGTTAGATCAAATCGAACCAAAACTGGTATTTCATCTAGATCAAACTACAAACGTAACAGCAATACTCTAATTTTCAGATGCGCTTTAACTTGCGGTTTTTGCGTGCCAGAGCCCAACCTCCCAATGCCCCTAGGACCATTGACTTCTATGGAAGAAGAAGACGAAGACGGTTAGACGTTCACTAAGTTTTTTTAACCTTTTTCAGAATCCCTACCACGAATTCGTAAAATCGATCCAAAGTCCATGACCATCGAGGACCTTATTTCGCTAATAAGATCCAAAGAGATATTAACGACTTCAACATCTGCCACAACAAACACAACGGTCACTTGGAAGTTTAAACAAGAAAAGTCTGGGTTTCAGGTTTGTGTGGATCGAGCCTTCGACTGTTCTGAGAAGATTGGTCTGTGCAGTCATCGTTCATACGCCGCACTCGTTGCTAAAATGTGCAAGAGGACTTGTAACTTATGCGCTTACGTATAGTAAATAAAATTAAATAAAATTAATTCAGAAAAAAAGTCTCCGTCTCTCTGTCTCTCTGTCTCTTTGTCTCTCTGTCTCTCTGTCTCTCTGTCTCTCTGTTTCTCTGTCTCTCTGTATCTCTGTCTTTCTGTCTCTCTCTCTCTCTCTCTCTCTCTCTCTCTCTCTCTTTCTTTTTGTCAAAATGTAAATTTTATTTATAGTGTAAGAATACAAACTATGGAATGTAATGCTCAATGGAATGAATCTTGGATCTTCACGTTCCTGTGGTGATTCTCCAGAATGTCTTCCAGGACGCACTTTGACTTTTCGATAACTGCCTCTTTGATCTAAACACCACATCATATTGGAAAATTCCTGAAACAACCTTGTCACGAAGCTCATCATCAGCATTGCTATTGACTTCGAAAATACGTCCCATCGCCGGAGCTATCATAGCTCCTCCAAGAGGGAAGAGTCGGAGATAGGACTCTTTGATCTAGACCACTTTTGCTAACGATTGAAAATTTCAAACCTGCTCCAGGGTGTAAGAGACGGGATTGCCATTTGCTTCCTCCATCAGGTACTCGTAGAATGTTTCTATCAGAGATTCCCAATGCGTCTGGCGGTCCTTACCACTAAGGCAGGCGGCAAACATACGAACCAGATCCAGGGCAGGGTGGCCAAAATGAGTACTCTGGAAACTTGGCTTTCATTTGTTTCAGAACGTCAAATAACCATGGTCAATGTGCTTTATCACATCTGTTTGTATTTGACCACATTTTTGTTAATATACGCTACGTAGGTTAAAAAATACTTAAGATTTCCTTGTTTCTGATGTTTGTTTTGATTTCAAACACCAACTTAATTGGAAGTCATACAATCACAATCATTAATTGTCGGTATCTTCTATATCTCAGGGTGCCGCTTCGTGGGATGTGGGATTTGCTTACCCAATTACGCAACAATCCTGTCGTTTAAGCACACAGAACTTAGGCTTAATACTGAGAGTAAGTTAAAGAGTATAGTTTGGTTAGGCGGATAATCCGCTGAGTTAGAGGAAGTATTCGTTTGCTGGTATAGTTAGAATCTTTATGTTTTAGCCGCAAAATTATAGATCAGACCGATTCTACATAAATCTTTAGGTTTGACGCAGGCTCAATTTAGTTAGAGACACAGGCTGGACTAGATAGATGCAAAGACGAAAGATGCAGAATCATTATGTTAGATACGCAGGCCCCAAAAAAGAGATTGAGAGAGACCGAGAGAAAAGTAGAGGGAGAAAGAGAGAAAGAAAGAAAGATAGAGAGCTAGAGGGATGCAGATACCTATAAACATTTTGTAAAAGCATTTGTTAAAGCTGAAAATCTTTGATTTTACGGCAGAACCACATATTTGACCATTAGTAGAGCATTACCTGGAAGTCAATCAGGGCCACCATTTTCATGTCGCCGTCTTCCTGCTTTTTCCAAAGCATATTGGCTGTCCACAGATCTCCATGTGCCAGCATATACGGAATTCCTACATCCTGTGCAAGCTTCATTGCAGCATCCATGTCACAAAGCTCGGGAAGAATCTAAAGTAGGGCATTTATACGTTTGTGTAATTGTTAGAACTTCTTCCAATTTGTCGATCTGCTCTCCGACCTCTGCCTGAGCAAACTTACGGAAAACTTGCATCATTTCCCGCATACTCTATAAATTGTTCGGATTTTCTTTTTTAACTGTATAGCTTACCTTTTCCCCAAATACTTGTTTGAATAGCTGAATGACGTCAATGTCAAACTCCTTCTTTTCCGTTTCGGTAAGGGACAAAGAGAGGGCTTCAAAGGCAGCAACAGCTCTTAAGATCTAAACAACTTAAATTTTTAAATTGAAATGTCAACTACTTGTTTGAAGTCCTTCACTGATATATTATTGTAAATATTCAAATCAGCGATTCCTTCCACGAATTCCATAATAATGAATGCCTTGCTGTTTTCTTCAAAGAACTTCTGGCTGTAGAAGATCTAAAGATTTTTCAGTTGAAATAAGAAAAAAATTGGCAACCTTGGGAACTATGAGGTTTTTGTTAGGGTATTTGGCCATCATCTCGTAAGTCAAGACTTCCGTGTTATGGAACTGAAAACAAAGTTTTATCAAGCTCAAATGCACATTTTCAGTTTGATTTATTTTCTCATCACACCAACCGAGTACTTTATTGAATTAAATCAAGAGTGGCTCCGGGCCGGCCCGTTTTCGAAATCTCAGCCACGCAAAACAAAATTTTTCAAACAATAATAAAATGTAGTAATCGTGTTTATTAGCAAAATAGTGTTTCTGGTATAACTATTGAACAGAACATTTTAAATTTATATTTTTTAAAGATTAATAAACCTTGTTCAACGGGGATCGAACTTTGGTTGTTTGGATTATCAGTCGGGTCTCTTAGCCACTTGGCCATAGAACACACCAAGAAATTTACACGCGGTAGTTCGAAAACTCTTGAACAAGGAATCTTTTGCATGGTTATAACTGTTTTTACAACAAGAAAAAGTAAAGAAATTTAAGTTTTAAATGAGTTACAGTTGAAAGGATTTTTTTTAACCTCAGGCCGCTCACTTGTCTTGGGAAAGCAATTTGATCTGTTGATCACAAGCTGACTATATTTCGCAAAACAACACTTACCTTTGTTGCAGTATTTGCCATAAAATCAATAATTTTCGGGTCAGTCAAAGGAAAGTCCAATCCTTTCTCCTTCATTTTCTCAGCTTTCTCAACCATACTGATCAGGGAACAGATCTGAAACTTCGTTTTATTGGTTTTCATTGATAGATCAAACCTTCACAACGAATTTCTTTGGAGCCTCGACGTGTTCAGGAAAGTCGGGTTCCATCAGGCACATCTTTGACATGAATCCCTGAAATCACTTTGTTTTGTGAAGAAAGCTCGACCTTACCCTGCCATCTCCAATGTTTGTAACCTTCTTGTTTTCTCCAAAACGGGCATCTTTGCCGAAGAGATCTTGGAGTTTCAATTCGAGATCTTCCCAAGTTAAATGGGTTCGGTAAATACCTACTCCTGCTTCGTACAGTTTCATTTTGGTCTGAAAACATGCAAAACGTGTAAAAAACTAACGAAAAAAGAGAGAAAGATATGTTTGAAGTGTTGAAAAGCAATTAAATAAAAAAAATACTGAACATAGGAAATCCATTATCCAGGATATGGAGATGGTTGCAGATGGCAAAAACTTTCTATTTATTCAGCAGATATGACAACCTTTTCAAAGATAACTTCTTTGAATAATACTTAAACAAAAAAATTAGAAATTTAATTTCGAAATTTGTATGCAGCCAAAAAATTGTGCAAAAAGAACAAAACTCTGGTGAAGAAACTGTTGTGGAAACATCATATCAGGCTGGGCTGCTGCTTATATTTGGGAAAAGGTGTATTTCGAAAGATAAATGCGTCGCAAAACGTCACACGCGACAAAAATAGAACAGCGATAGAGAAAGATCGCGATCCAAACGGAAAGAGGAGGGTGTTTGATTGCCAGGTGGTCTTTCGATCTTGTGCACTTGTGTTTTCTTCCGGGATCATGCAGTTCACTTTTGACTCCAACCATGTTAGGTCTAAGAAAATATAAATTTACTGTTAAAGAATTTTAATTTAAAACAAAAATGGTCAGAATTGGGAGGTAAATGGAATAAAATACCTAATTAAGTTTATTAATTTGTCTCATTTACCTCAGTTCCTGTTCCTTCTGAAACTCAGAATACATGTTTTGTAAAAAAAGACTCGTCAAGTGGTTTACATCATTATTAGCTTGCTGTTCTGCTGTTATCTTGCGAACGGTGCCTAGCAAACGATCAAATCACATCACACAATTTGCAAGAAAGGTGGACATACAAATCGGACAACCGAACCACATGTTTAAGAAGGAAGAGGGTTATGGAAACATAGGAATAAAAAGCGATTAGTAGAAAAACGACCAAAATAGAAAAACCTGTGATTTTTAAGACATCTTATTCTTTTGATCTTTTGATCCCGAGTTCCTGCAAATCAATGTTGACTCAAATGCCCATTACTTATAATGTTAAAAAATATTTTGATTTAGTAAATTTTAACCACAATCATGAAAAGGGAAAAATAGTTAAGCTAAGGTTGTGTCGAAATGATAAAAATAGCAATGAGCGACTGCAACCGGAGAAATCAAACGAGGCAATTCGCAACCGGGCAGACTTTTCGAAATGGGGCGTGCTATCCTTTCAAGCCCACTTGCCACTAAGCCAGTTTAAAATGTAATACTGCCTATTTTGATGTGATTTCATGTAAACGTAGATGAAGAGTTCTACATTTTTACTATTTGTTCAGATAACTTTGTCAATATTTGGCTTTCGCTAGTTCAATAGAGCGGAGCGGCCGTTATCTGCCTTATCACTGTTTGTTTCCCTACAAGAAGATACTTACGGTTTAAAACTTCATTTTGTTTAAATTGCAAAACATAAACTCTATCGGAAAACAACCAGTTGAAAGAATCTTAGATCTTCTGGTTCCTCTCATGGTTTTCCAGAATGTCTTCGAGGAGATACATTGCCTTGTCGAGGATTGCTTCCTTGATCTAGAAATAACATCTGTTCAAAAATTCAGAAACCAACCTTGGCACGTAGTTCGTCACTGACATCATTGGTGTTGATCTCGAAGAGAGCGCCCATTATTGGAGCAACCATGACTCCTCCAAGGGGGAAGAACCGGCGGTAAGCCTCTTTGATCTAAATATATTATAAACTACCTACAAAAAAATAAAACTTGTTCTAGAGTGTAGGGAACTGGGTGGCCGTTCGACTCCTCCAGCAGGTACTCGTAGAAAGTTTCTAGAAGAGATTCCCAGTTGGCTTGGCGATCCTTTCCGCTCAGACAGGCGGCCAACATTCGAACCAGATCCAGGGCAGGGAAGCCGAAATGGACAGTCTAAAATGTTTGTCTTAAGTTAGTTTATGAAAATCGCATGCCCTCCAAGAAAACCAGATGCCACTATTATTTTGGGAAACTTCCTGATTAAACCACTTTTTGAATTTGCATGTTGGGGGTTTCAGAGATACAAAAACCTTCAGAGCAACTTCCTGATTGAGCAGTTTATACTAAAAAATCCTGAATAGACAACTTTAACTACCGCTGGATCACTTCTGCGCATAAATAAGTTGTTGACCTGCCTTTTGAAGTAAACGTGTCAACCTTTTCAAAACGCTCGAATGTTGAGTAATGTGCCTGTTTTAGATCTACTTTCCTATATTAACAAAGCTTGAAGCTCACACAGATGCGATGATCTTTAAGAGTTAGTAGCAAAGTAATTGAGGAAAGTGGTAGAATTCTTAAAGACTTTAAAATTGAGCGGAAACATACTTTCCGACTTTGCGGAATCTGGAAAATGACTTGATTTCTCAAATCGGATAGTCCATCTTGTTTGTTGAACAGTTTGCAAAAAAAATTGCCGTCCAATTTAGAAAATAAAGTAAAGTTAAGATACCTTCATTTTAAGACTTGGTTTAGATAGATTGATTTTGATTGATTTGATGACTTACTTTGTGTTTTCATCAAGTTATATGTCATTCTGAACTTTTTACGCAATGCAAAACACCAAAATTGAAATGAGTTTTGAAATCTCTTTGGGAGCGAAACTTGCTGAACACTCACCAAAAGGGAGAAATGGGAAAACACTAATGCCAAACACCAACAATTCGGTGCGGTACTTAAAGTTCCAGAAAAATGGTACTCAGCCAAACATTGGAAGCCAAATACGCTTTCGCAATGTATTCAGAACCGTGTGGTATTTGTGTTATTTACCTGGAAGTCAATCACAGCCACCAGTTTCATTCCTCCATCCTCCTGCTTTTTCCACAGCATATTGGCAGTCCACAAATCTCCATGTACAAGCATCTTTGGAATTCCAACACCGACCGCGAGCTTCATTGCATTTTCGGGGTTAACAAGCTCGGGGAGAATCTGAAACCCAAACTTAGCTGCAGTTTTCAAACGTTCCAAACTTTTCCAATTTGTCGATCTGATCTCCGAGCTCCGCCTGTGCAAACTTCCGGAACATTTGAATCATTTGGCCCAGGCTCTGAACAAAACTTCATTTTTGTTTTCAACCAAATTTATCATACCTTCTCACTGAAAATTTCTCCAAACATCTGAAGCATGTCGATGTCAAATTGTTTGTTTTCTTCCTCAGTGAAAGACAACGAGGTAGCCTGGAAGGCAGCAGCAGCTCTCAAGGCCTTAAAGTCAATTTACATCTTGCAAAGTAAATTAATATTACCTGTTTAATTTCATCCACTGAAACATTGTTGTAAATGTTCAAATCAGCGATATCCTCGACGAATTCCATGATAATGAAAGCCTTGCTGTTCTCTTCTGTGAACTTCTGGCTAAAGAAGATCTGAAAAAAGCTAAGTAAAAAGAGCATCATTTGGCTAACCTTGGGGGCGCGGAGGTGTTTGTTAGGGTATTTTGCCATCATTTCGTACATCAGAACTTCGGTGTTGTGGATCTGAAAACCATTTTTAGCAACAAGGATAAAACACTGTATTCTTGTGTGTTGCTTTGTCTTCTAACCTTTCGATTCTCTATCTGCCTTTATTTATGTGAAATGAAATCAATAAACGCACAAAAATTTGAACTTGACTTTTAAAGTTTATAACGTCCATTCATTAAAACGTCCTTTACCGTGTCACCGCAAATGCCAACTACATATTGAAGTCCACGAAAAGCGGTTTTAAACAAAAGAACTAATAGTGGACACAAACATGCCCTCTCCTAAAGCTGATTACAAATTTCTGTCTTGTCCTGTCGCTGATGTGTTACGCGTGTTCGTTTTCAAACCCAACAAAAAAGGTCAAAACGGTTCAAAATCAAACCGATTCTCCGATTTTCTAGGTGAAATAGTGGCTAGGTTCAGTGTAATTTGCATTTAAAGGTTAGATTTATGAGAGAAAACTGTGTTTAACAAAAAACGTAATTGGCTTAAGAATGCCCGAAGAATTTTCTAATTGGAATAATTAGTTAGGAAAATCAACCATAAGCGTTTTAGTAAACCAGGCCTATTGTTTGATAACTGTACCTCTCCGTTTGAAACTGAGCATGAAAATGAAACCTACCTTTCTAGCCGAGTGGGCCATAAACTCAATGATAGCCGGATCAGCCAGAGGATAATCTATTCCCTTCACCTTCATTTCTTCAGCCTTTTCGATCATGGTGATCAGCGATAGAATCTGAAACCTCATTTTTCTTTTTTCTGGCCTGAACACTAACCTTAACTACGAACTTCTTGGGAGCTTCTACATGCTCGGGAAAATCGGGTTCGATGAGGCACATCTTCGACATAAAACCCTAATTTCACCCTTTTCAGTGAAAAGCGGGACCTTACCCTTCCATCTCCAATGTTTGTAACCTTCTTGTTTTCTCCGAAACGGGCATCCTTACCAAAGAGATCTTGAAGTGTCAATTCCAGGTCTTCCCAGGTGACGTGGGTACGGTAAATGCCTACTCCTGGTTCGTACAGCTTCATATTGGCCTGAAAATGACAAAGTAGAGCTAAGAGGAAGGAAACGTTGGGTGGAATTCTTATCATGTGCGATTGTCTCCTTTTAAATGGGAAAAAGCGCTTGGGGGAAGACCTATCTGTCACTTTTTGTTGCGATTACGTGCGTAAATCGCCCTTTGAAGCAGAAGTTCAGTCTAGTGAAACTGTGTTACTTTAAGGTACCAAAATAAAGAAAACTTCCTAAGGATACAATCCTTGTCATTCAGTCAAGTGAAAAATCTTGTGGATACATCTTGAAAATTTTATATGATTGTGATGTTTCATACAACTTATATGTATAAACAAAGAAAAGCGGTCAGCTAATTTTCACTAACATTTATGAAATTCACGTATTTACATCAACGAAACATGTAAACAGTGCGACTTGCAGGACATGTCGATCCCAAAAAAAGTTGCCATGATAAGAGCAGATCTACACAAAAGTCTACAACTGCGGAAGTTTAATGATACGATTTTCCCATAGTGGTACACTTCTGGTACATAGTTCAAGTAAATCCATACGTTGCAAAACTGAGGTGCTTCTTTAGGAAAGATGCAAATACCCCCATCAAGGGCCATTGGAAACCAATTTCAGTTTCGGCTAAGGAGAGCCCTATTCGATGTTTTTTTTCTTTTATTTTTCTCACGTTTGTATTGTTTCGAAACATTTGCGAAACTGCCGATTTCTGTGTTTCTCACCGTATCTTCCCTTGTGGCGCGAATTTTAGACAATGGCGATGCGTACGGCGAGACTTCTGAGCAATCGAAAAACATTTATTTGTCAATTTCGGATATTCTTGGCGAGCCCGAGCAAGAAAATTTTCACGTTCCGTGAAGGGAAGTTTATCGAAATGGACGAAGGTTAGAGGAAATTTGATAAATTTCTAGGTAAGAAAAGTAGAAAAATTTGTTAAAGACGAAACAATTGCCATAGGAAATACGTACATACACACTAAAACTTACATTAACCACATTTGTTGAACAAGTTTCCATAAAACTCTTTATTGGCTTAAAAGTACAAATCATAAACTAACACCTCGACGATCTTATTGGATAGTAGTTTGGATGTTCCTGTTCCTTTCATGGTTCTCCAGAATATCCTCCAGGAGACACCTCGACTTTTCAATAATAGCCTCCTTGATCTATAAATCACATCTTATTAGAATGTCCAAGATGCAAAAGACAACCTTGGCTCTCAGCTCGTCATCAGCATCATTGTTGTTGATCTCGAAGATTGGTCCCATCATCGGAGCAATCATCACACCTCCAAGAGGGAAGAACCGACGGTAGGACTCTTTGATCTAGAGCATTTTTAGGATTTGTTAAGAAGAAATCAAACTTGTTCTAGTGTGTAAGGAACTGGGTGGCCTTTCACTTCCTCCAAAAGATACTCATAGAAGAGTTCTATCAGCTGCTCCCAGTTTGCTTGGCGATCTTTTCCGCTGAGACAGGCGGCCAGAACTCGAACGAGATCCATTGCGGGGTGGCCGAAATGAGCGCTCTAAAACATAAGTGTTAGTTGGTCGTCGACCGAAGACATTCAAATCTTAATAAAAGGTTAGAGTTTTTTTTAGAAACATGTTGGATTGAGCGACAGACATCTCAAAAACGTATGGAAAAGGTCGTCAAACTTTTAAGTATCGCCATTCTATAGCTCTGAGTTCGAACATTTTCGTTATCGTTGTCACAATAGCTCTACATTGTAAAATTAGCCTTAAGTGTTAGAAACAATTTTTAAAAAAAATCTACATTTTAAAACTAAATAATTGAAACTTTGTCCTGACCAAGTTTTGTTTGAAAAAAAACTTTTTAATCATATTGTTCGTGCGATTGCCTGTTCAGTAAATACAACTGAGGTTATCTAAATCTGTGGAAAAAACCAATTTCAACATAATTAAATTACTAGAGAAATCGTGAGTCAGTAAGAAGTATAAAGGATAACAGGCTGTCAGTTATCCGAAGACCCATTGAAGCAAGGAGGTACTATTTCATGGATTTGTATTATTGTCGATTTTTACAACTTAAAGGTTACGGTAATCTGTTTCTCTTTTATTGTTAAAGGGATTTTATTTTGACAACAGGAGTTACCCCCTTGCGGTACCCGATTTGGTATTTAAAAGACGTGTCTTTATGCACTGTCAGCTAAGCAAAATCAGTCATCAGATATAGGAGTACAAAAAGTTAATAAGATTAGAAGGTAAAAGTTTTCCATTGCTTTCCGGTTCATCGCACTTACCTGGAAGTCAATGACAGCAATCATCTTCATGGTTCCATCATCCCTCTTTTTCCACAGCATATTGGCGGTCCACAGATCCCCATGAGCAAGAATCTTTGGGATTCCAACTTCTTCTCCAAGCTTTACAGCCTCATTCATGTTACACAGCTCAGGAAGAACCTTAAATACAATATTTCATTTTAGTTTCAAAACACCAAACCGCCTCCAATTTGTCGATTTGATCTCCCAACTCTGCCTGTGCAAACTTGCGGAACATTTGCATCATTTGGCCCAGACTCTGAGAGAAATTTAATTTTTTTATTCAGGGTCATGTACCTTCTCATTGAAAACTTCTCCGAACATTTGAACCATGTCGATGTCAAATTGTTCTTTTTCGTGCTCCGTGAATGAGAGCGAGATTGCCTCAAATGCAGCAATAGCCTTCAAAGTCTGAAAACAAAATTTGCTTGATATATTAAAAAATGCAGTTACCTGTTTAATGTCCTCAACTGAAACATTGTCGTAAATGTTCAAATCAGCGATTCCTTCAATGAATTCCATAATGAGGAAAGCCTTGTTGCTTTCTTCTGTGAACTTCTTTCCATAGAAAGCCTAAAAAAGAAAACGAAGTGGGAAGATAAAAAAGTTGCCAAACCTTAGGGGCAGGGAGGTTTTTGTTAGGGTACTTGGCCATCATGTCGTACATCAGAACTTCTGTATTGTGGACCTAAACGACGAATATGTTTAGCGACCTAAAAACTCATGCTTTCTTCTTCTTTTTGTGCCGCTCAGTCGCAAAAGGATTTTTTTTAAAACCTGAAAAACAACAGTTTTTGGACAAATATTTTACGCTCTATTGGACGGTGTCTGTTTTGGCACCAAGGAAAATCCCACTCAAAAGCTTGTGTGTAACCACGTGTTTCTATGTATCAGAAAGCTTACGTCACGCTATCTCATGGCATACAATTGATCTTTCCGGCTTTCGCAAAAAATGGGGAACTCATGTCAAACGCTAAATGAGCTTTTTTAGCGATTGTAGCTCGAGTGGCTACGAATTTTGATTTTTAAACAGTACTTTTATAGTTACGTTAGCGACAAAGACAGTTAGTCAAAGGAGGCTGAAACTGTAACGTCTTTAGCTTGTTATTTCATTCAAGTGGACCACCCACTTATACTACCAATTTCACATCTTGAGTGTCGATCGATTTACGTTACTGTGAAACAAACACAACACATCTGCCTCGAGTAACATTAAAATACCTACCTGTCTTGCTGCATTAGCCATAAAATCAATAACACCTGGATCAGTCAAAGGCCATTCCATTCCCTTTGCCTTCATTTCTTCAGCTTTTTCAACCATTGTGATCAGAGAGCAGATCTAAAAACATTTTTCTTTGGCTTTCATCTGTAACTCAAACCTTTACTACAAATTTCTTAGGAGCTTCGACGTGCTCAGGAAAATCGGGTTCGATAAGACACATCTTTGACATGAAACCCTGAATTCACATTTTTTGTTCTTGTGATACCTGAAGCTTACCCTTCCATCTCCAATGTTTGTAACAGTTTTCTTCTCGCCAATACGGGCATCAGGGCCGAAAAGTTCCTTCAGTGGTGCTTCGAGATCCTCCCAGGTTACATGGGAACGGAAAATTCCTACTCCTGGTTCGTACAGTTTCATGTCGGTCTGAAATCAGAAAACAGGACTGAGAGAAAGAAACCACGCGGTGGAATTCTTATCAGCTGTGGTTCTCTCCTTTTATCTAGAAAACGGCGTTTAGAAGAAAATTAATCCGTCACAGGAACTATGGTTTATTGCGATTAGAGCATATATCACACTTTGATGCAAAAGTTCAGGGTTGTGAAAGTCTAGTCTTAATCTGAAACAAATGACGTTGTTGTTTTATCTTATAGGTGTTTCATCTTAAACCTTAACCTTAGAATCCTTAAACCTTAGAAATCCGTAAACCTTAGAATCCATAGTTTGTTAAGTTGAATGTTATTACTAAGAATTTTTTTTCAACTGTGATTCCTCTGACCAATCACAGTTGAAAAAAATGCAATTTTTTCCAAAATTAAGTTGATTTCTAAACTGCGATATTGCATTTTTAGCACATATTTTTAAGAACAGGGATAAAAGAGAGGTATAATGTTACATAAGATTGAAAGATGGCAGCTTAAGAAAACTTTTGAAAAAATATACTATTTTGTAGATAGGAACCTTTTAAAGGTAAAACAATTGCAACTAGTTGCGCAATCGTTTTCTTCAAAACAACGTCATTCGATTACTGAAAACGTTGATAAGACTTTGATGAGCATAAACTTTTTTCAAGTTCTGTCAAATCAGAAAAAGTTTAGTTTACTGAAACAGTAAATGCTTGTCATGAAAGATAAAAAGTGTTTTGAAACTACATACACAGTTAATTTTAACACATCATTTTGGTCAGTTTTCAAGATATATCTGACCTTCTTTGAAAATTTAAAGGGCAATTAAATAGGTCATAGATGAAAATTTGAGAGAGAGAGAGAGAGAGAGAAATATAAAGGGGATGTGTTGGAGATGACAATCAGACGTAGGATGACAATCAACACTTCCGATTATATACCTTTATTTCTTTTTGAAATAAAAATTACAAAACACAACCTAATATTTTATAACGATTATTGCATAGTAGCCTGGATCTTTCTGTTCCTCTCATGGTTCTCCAGAATATCTTCCAGGAGACACTTCGACTTTTCGATGATAACCTCCTTGATCTTGAATCAACCTTAATATAAACTCCAGACGGAACAACCTTGGCTCTCAGCTTGTCGTCAGCATCATTGTTGTTGATCTCAAACATGGGTCCGATAATGGGAGCTATGGTGATGCCTCCAATCGGGAAGAGACGACGGTAGGATTCTTTGATCTAGGAAACTCACTTTTCACCCAAATTCAAGTTATCAAACCTGTTCAAGGGTGTAAGGGACGGGGTATCCTTTGATTTCCTCCAACAGGTATCCATAGAAGGTTTCAAGAAGAGATTCCCAGTTTGCGCGGCGATCCTTTCCGCTGAGACAGGCGCCCAAAACTCGAACCAGGTCCATTGCAGGGTGGCCCAAATGAGCACTCTGGAAGTAGCATATTGCGAACTTTCCCAAACTCATGGGGTCAATTTTGAGTGTTATGTTCAATTCGCTTCCGCAATTGACGAACAATTTCAGATTAACCCTCAAAAAACCATTGTTTTAAGTTTTTAAAGCAAAAGTTTATTGAAGAAGTCAAGCAATTTGTATCAAACCTTCGTAAAAATGGGGTTGTTTAAAAAATCACAACTAATATTATGCTTTAAATTGCGTTTTGTGCATGTTGTAAAGAGTTTTACAAAACTTTTCGTTATTTTCCCTTTAAAAAAGCAATTATAATAAAGGTGATTGAACAGGTATAGTTCGTCGATCCACCTTCTCCCATTTCAGGTATTGGCGCTGGTCAAATAAGAACCGCTGGTCAAATGAGGCCAGACGCGAAAATGCGTACAAAAATATAATGGTTAAGCATGCGTACGTAAAACTGCGTCAGGTTACCTTTGCGAGTAGCTGGGAAACAGGAATTGGGTACGACTAGACACAATGTAAAAATGGTATTATAGTCTATTTGACATGAATTGTGGTTTGCTTAAAATTAGCATTTTGTGTCTTTGTTTTGGTTCAACAAAAAAACTGCTTAAAGAAAAAGCCTTAAGTATTTTTTTGAGGAAGCTAGTCAAAAAAGTATAAAATGTAAAAGCATGTCATTAGGTATTTCGTGCATTTTTTCTACACTTCTCTTACCTGGAAGTCAATCACAGCAACCATGTTCATCCCCCCATTGTCCCTCTTTTTCCACAGCATGTTGGCAGTCCACAGATCTCCATGAGCAAGAATCTTGGGGATTCCAACATCTTCCCCAAGTTTGATTGCGGTTTCCATGTTGCAGAGTTCTGGCATAATCTAAAATTCTGCATAGTTCTATTTTCCGGTCGGTAGAACCTTTTTCAATTTGTCGATCTGATCTCCAAGATCATCCTGAGCGAACTTACAGAACGAAGTGATAGTTTGGCGCATACTCTTAAAAATCATTTTTATGAGTTAACCTTAAAGATTAAATTTACCTGATCGCTAAAGACTTCTCCAAAAAGCTGGAGCAAGTCGATGTCGAACTGTTCTTTTTCCTGTTCCATGAGAGACAAAGACATAGCCTCTAAGGCCGCTATAGCTTTCAAAATCTAAAAAAAAACTTTACATTGAGAATTTTATTTTTTTTAAACTACCTGCTTAACGTCCTCGACTGAAACATTGTCGTAAATGTTCAAATCAGCGATTCCTTCGATGAATTCCATGATGAGGAAGGCCTTGCTGCTCTCTTCCGTAAACTTCTAACCAAAAAAAGACCTGAAAAATTCGATTTTGAATACAAAAAATTGGCAAACCTTAGGTGCAGGAAGGTTTTTGTTGGGGTACTTGGCCATCATTTGGTACATCATAACTTCCGTATTGTGGATCTAAAAACACAAATTTTGATCTTTCAAAGGAAATTAAAATAAAACCAGCAAGGGCCATTTTATTTGAAAAAGTTACAAACCTGTCTTCCAGCCTTAGCCATAAACTCAATAAGATCCGGGTCACTCAACAGCCAATCCATTCCCTTAGCCTTCATTTCTTCAGCTTTCTCAACCATGGTGATCAGGGAACAGATCTAAAACCATTTTTTTTCTAAAATTCTAGTTTTCAGACAACCTTCACTACAAATTTCTTGGGAGCTTCGACGTGTTCCGGAAAATCGGGTTCGATCAGGCACATCTTCGACATGAAACCCTAAATTGATCCTTTCTTAGAAGAAAATTGGAGCTCACCCTTCCATCTCCAATGTTTGTAACCTTTCTGTTTTCACCAAAACGGGCATCACTGCCAAAAGCTTCCATCAGTGGTGCCTCCAAGTCTTCCCAAGTGACATGGGTGCGGTAGATGCCAACTCCTGGTTCGTACAGTGCCATGTCGGGCTGAAAATCAGAAATCGAGGATGTAACAAGGAAATGGAAATGGAATTGTTATCATCTACGGTTGCCTACTTTTATATGGAAAATCTGGCTTAGTTGTAGACCAATCTGTCACAGGGAGTATGGTTTGTCGCGATTAGGAACACATGTCGCGGTCACATTTTGAAGCATTAGTCTACCGATACATTCTATTGGCACAATCAACGGTCTGAAAATTAAGAATCATTATGTTAACATTGCATCAATTCAACAATGTATTTTTTGTAAAGGTAGACATTATAAACTGTTTTCTATTTTGGTATATGTGGTCACCCTGATCAATGACCAAATATTCCCAAATAGGTATTTGAACCGTTTACGAAAAAAATTGTCCTGTATTTGCACATGGTGTTAATTTCTGTTTGAGACAGAACTACCTTTTCCGCGGCCGCCGATTGGGTACGGGTGCGAAACTTGCAGTGCAACTATGACAGACAACCAGTGTTTTCTGCGTCTTTTCACTCAGTAACATTTAAAACTTGACAAGACGACCAAAATCGATAGATGGACAAACGTGTGAATATCGTTCACATAGTTAATTAAAATTCCTGTTAAAATTCGGGTATTTGCGGAACCTGTCGCGTGCAATGGGCAAAATTTGAATTCGTATGCGGATATCTCCAAAACGATGCATTTACAACAAAATAAATTTTTCATTTAATTTCTAAAATAACTTTTAAAGCCCTTTCATTTTGGAAAAAGATTTAAAAAAATCTCACTTTTGTTGTCAACCGCTTACTTTTGTCAAATAAAAGTAAAACTTGGCATTAACTATTTGCCAAAAAATAGAATCCGGTTTTCAAGTCATCTTACAAGTGCTCGACCACTTTTCCGGTGTTTCTGATTAATAATTACAGAATTTGTGTTTTAAGTAATTGCATTACTTCATTTTTCGTGTAAACCGGGGATCAGACAACATGTTCATGCCTAACAATGTTTGACCTGTGCTTCGTTGTATTATCTTTTAGGGCGCACGAACTACAACTCGGCGGACGATTGACAGGTTCTTTTGTGACCAAGTGTGCCGCTGATATGATCCGTGCCTAATCAGAACTCGTTATATAAAGGGGCGCGAGAGCAACATACATACACCCCTTCGACGACCTGTCCGTTTCGTTTTTGAAAAACAGTCGATTGTTTCAAACAGTATTTTCTGTTTTTGACTAAAATGTTTTTGACAAGGTTACAAATCGAGCTGTTTCAGATGATTCTCATACTCCTATTCTTGTCTCTGGTCACTTACCTTTCACTAAAGGTTTATCTAACGGCAAAACGACTTCCACCAGGTAAGTTACTTTCCTCTCTATCGTTCTCTCTCTCTCTCTCTCGTTCTCTCTCTCTCACTCTCTCTCTCGTCCTCTTTCTATAGCTGTCTCGTTTTCTTTCTCTCTCTCTCACTCTCTATCCACCTCCATATTTCCAAATCTCAAAATTCAGGCCCCACTCCTCTGCCCCTGATCGGAAACATTCACCAAATGGCATGGGGCGCCCTCCGCCATGGAAAAATGATCGAAGTTCTGAAAGAATGGAAACAGGTTTGCTTGTTTGACTTATAACCTAACTGAGAAAGCTCTTCAGAAGTACGGTGATGTGTTCACAATTTGGTTTGGACCATTGGCTGGAGTCAACATCGCGGACTACCAGATAGCCCATGATGCCATGATCAAGAAGGGCGGAATATTCGCTTCAAGACCTAATGTTTTCTTTATGGATATGAATAGAAGTGGGTTTTTCTGTCTTTGTCTATGTCACTAAATCTCAGTCTCTCCGTCTCTTTAACGCTTATTATCTTTGTATGCTACTCCCTGAAGCGTGCTTGGACCGACCAATAGAACCCCCTGTTGGATCCCTGAACAGTAGGCACAAGTTAAGAAGTAGGAACGCTTCATTGTAACTCCCTTCCCCTCTTTTATAGGGGGGAAGGGACAAAGCATTACACACGCACAAAGACAGGTATCATTATCACTGGAGTTGCGGTGGCTCGTGGAACATCTTTCTTCTTGTTTCTTGAGAGTGTCCTCACTCTTGAGGGTCGATCACCTCGTACGTCTCTTCTAGAAACGTTAGTTGTCCCTTTATCAGATCCAAGACCTTCTCCAACCAGTTTGTCCTTCGTTGCAGGTGTCCAATCGCATTTCTGGCTGCGTGTAACGCTTCTTGTAGTTGTCGGTTCTCCTCGGTGAGTTTCCGGGAGCGCTCGAGCGCCCCTTCGAGCATCTCCCCGGGACCTCCATGTACAAACCGGACCACCTCGTAGGGCCCGGTCCGTAGCATGTAGGAACAGTAGGCTCACAGATGTTTATTGGAACGCTGCAGATGGTGTCTAGCATGATTCTTATATAGATGGAATATCGATACAGAAACCTCTACGGATACCCGTTCGGTTTCAGTCCAACGTGCGATTATGCTAGGGCGTAGTACATTTGTCTTTCCGTTTTATGGGCTCAAATACAACAATCAGCTTTTGCAGAAGGCAGAGGACTCGGAGTCTCAAATGGTCAGATCTGGACTGAACAGCGCCGTTTCTCTCTTCACACTCTCAGAAATTTCGGACTTGGCAGAAATGTGATGCAAGAGAGGATTATGCTAGAATACGATTACAGGTAAATTTCAGTTTAAAAATTATTCAAAATTTCTTTTTTTTTTGTATAGAACGGACAACCTGAACAAACGTATTGAGAAAGCCGGTGGAACCCTAAATGTGGACCCCTTCAATTTTATCGAACTTCTGGTTGGAAACATCATCAACCGGATGCTCTTTTCCGATCGTTTTACAGAAGTAAACTTCAGTTCAAATTCCAAATGGATCAAACTTCAGGAAAAGGAGAAACGATTCTTTGAGCTAAAGAAAAACACAGATCAAATTATCAACAACCTGGGAATCACTGAATTTCTGCTAAGCGAATGGAACATTCAATTCCCTCCCTTCAAACAACAATATGAACGATTGATCAAGCCTGTCGAGGCAATTTTGAAGTTTGTGGATGAGCAGCTTCACGAAAGGTAGGGGTTTTGAGGAGAAAAATTTCACTTGAAAAACTAATTGAAATGAAACTTTAAAAGATTCGTTTTTAGAAAAAGTGCCATCGCAAGCGGAAAACACGAACTGTCAGGCGAAGGCGATGACTTTGTGGACGCTTTCTTGATTGAAATGCAGAAATCTGACAAGGGCATGAGTTTCGAGTGAGTTTTCCCATTTTTATTTCTCTCTCTTTCTCTCTCTCTCTCTCTCTCTCTCTCTTTCTGTCTGCCTGAGGCACCGCTATACATATTTCATATATATTTCATATTTCAGTATTTCATATTTCAGTATATTTCAGTATATTGCTATATATATTTCAGTGAGGAATCCCTGAAAATCACAGTCTTTGACCTCTGGTTTGCTGGACAGGAGACCACTTCAACTTCTCTCTACTGGTCGTTGTGTTACCTTGTGCAGCATCCAGAGGTAATCAAGCTTTCCGAAAAATAATTTTAATGCATTTTTAGGTTGTCAAGAAACTCCAAGCAGAATTGGATTTGGTCACGGGTGGAAATCGTCACTTGGAACTTTCCGACAAAACTAAAACGCCCTACTTGAATGCTACAATTACTGTAAGTGGAACACAGACCTTGAAACAAAGTTAGAACATAGTTAAACACTCACACACACGCTGGAACAATCGCACACTCAAACGCTGACACGTTCACAACCACACACTCGCACACACTCACACTCACACGTACACATTCACGCATACACACATACATACATTCACACCACACACATATACATGCAGACTTTCTTTATTCAGGAAATCTTCCGTGTTTCTTCCCTTGGAAACTTCAACATCTGGCGGGAAGCATCAGAAGACGTGACTGTAGGATCCTATCTGATTCCAAAAGGAACCGCAGTCACAGCCCAATTGTCTCTTCTCCTCTGCGACAAGAAACACTTCGACAACCCTGAGAAGGTACTTTTGAAATTTCCGTTTTCAAACTTAAAATCATTTCAGTTCAAACCTGAACGCCATCTTGGGACAGGTTCCGACCAGTATGTTGTTACATTCGGAATGGGAAAACGAGCGTGTTTGGGAGAATCTCTGGCAAGAACGGAAATGTACCTGGTAAGGAAAACTTTAAACTTTAAAACCTCATGGAAAATTTAGATTCTGGGAAATCTGATTCAGTCATACAACTTCCTGCCAGATTCTGTCCATCCTGCCCAAATGGAAGCTGCTAATGAAAAGGGGAACATTCGAGCGCCCAAGCCATACCATGTGAATATCTCCAGAAGACATTGATACTGAGCTATTGACAACAGTTGATTGTAAAATTTGTAATTAAATTTTATTAACTTTACTAGTGCAAACTACTCAGAGAATTGCAGAAAAATTCTATTTTCTGAAGATATTACTGGCTTCAACGAAGCAAAAACTTAAATTCGGCCCTAATGCGTTTTATCGCGCGGTAAATTTGCAATTTGATTTTTTCATCCACTTATTTATTTTTCAAAATGATTCTTGCGAATTGTTCTTTCAGAATTAATCGATTTGTCGTTGTAAAATTTTCCCATAACTTTTATATTCGCAAGTTAATTCTGACTTTCTTATTCAGCTTCATACCTGTCAGAATTGCCATATTCAAACAATCGCGGCGGGATCCGTGTCCGTTGCTATAAACAGACAATCGCTGTTGATAATCTGGGCAGGCAGCGAGGGATTGAAGCTATTATATCTTGCCGGTTGCCATAACAAGGGAGAATGGGCTGAATCGCATAGCGAAAATGCGGTTGCGAGGAGAATTTCTGTGCGGCAAAAAGACTTAACACAAAGGTAGGCTTTTAGAGAATCTGACAATTATATTCAATAGACTGTGACTTGCTTCAAAAATCTCATTAAATGGCTATTTGAAATTTTCTATTCATATTTGAAATCTTGACCAATCTCTGTCTCCCATTCTATTGCTATCTTTCAAAAAAAATGGTTGTTAAATTATATATCCACTTGGTGCCATTTGAATTTGCATAATTGCGTTAGAGCGTTCGCGTCTGTTGCCAAATTTGGGCCGACCGACCACTCCTGTGCTTCGTGTCTCCAGGGATGCCTCACTTTGGTACCCTCCTCTCTTTTATCCCAACAACCCACCTATCCTTGCTCGTCAAAAAATGAAAGGAAATCGACTCACTCCAGTACATTTGAAGAGTTCTTAAAGAATTTTACCAACTTTTGGTTACCCTGAAGACGATATCCCTAAAGACGACTTTATAAAAGCCACTTCTGACTCAACAAGAATTTATGTAACAAAAACGATAACAAATGACCTAAAAAGATGACACTTAGAATTTCAGATCCTACTCGGAAGCCTTCTCCTCTCCACAGTCAGTGATGACAACAGGCTTGCTAGGGCGGCCAGATCGGCTTCCCTGGGCTTCGATGGCCTTGACTACAGACAATCCATCGGTGACTTGGCCGAAGACGACGTGGGCTCCGTTAAGCCTAAAGATAGAAATAGGAAATTCAGTTAAACAATCTCACCAGGGGGTCTGGGTGGTGCAGATGAAGAATTGGGATCCGTTGGTGTTGGGTCCAGCGTTGGCCATAGAGACGACTCCGGGGCCAGTGTGCTGCAGGGTGAAATTCTCGTCCTGAAATGAGGTTGAATAAGAAAAAAGGAATGTTTCTACCTCGAACTTGTGGCCGTAAATGCTCTCTCCTCCGCGACCGTCTCCAAGGGTGAAGTCTCCTCCCTGAAATGAAAGAATTAGGAAAGAACGTTTTGAAAAGTTTGAGGACGCATTCAAACAAGCAACCCTCTTCTCATAAACATGAAAGCCTTTTTGGTTTTTATGTAAGAAAGTTGAAAACCCAAAAAAGAAATGAAGAGATAGAAAATCTTACCTGGAGCATGAAATCAGGGATGATGCGGTGGAAAGCGGAGCCCTTGAAGTGAAGGGGCACACCACTTTTGCCCGTTCCTTTCTCCCCAGTGCACAGAGCGCGGAAGTTCTCAGCCGTCTTGGGCACAACGTCGTTGTACAGCTGAAAAGTTAAATGTTATATACCCTTCAAACTACAATTACAGGAAACCAGAACGGATAAAACTACAATTGTATTCGTTGACGTTTTTCTAAAGTCGCGGCGGAGATTGAACTGAGAACTAAACACTTTAGAAACTAGAGTGATACAGTACTAGAATCATTGTTTCAATCGTCATTTTGACAGTTTTCTTTTTTTCTTACATTTCAGCCAGTTTTCTTAAATTTCAGCCATGTTTACATACATTTCTGTATGTGAGCGCACTAAAGTTGCTTCAAAAGTCGGGACAACAAAACAAAGCAAGAAGAAAGATTACGCCGCAAAAAGTACTCCGCAAAATCATTTTCAACTTTTTCGATGTAAAATGTGAAATTCAGACAACTGAATTACTTTTCAGCTAGTTTTAAAGTCTATTTTCATTAAAATATAACACCAGAAATTCAACTTCGTGGTTATTTTACTTTGTTCACTATAAGGTTGCTTACCTCTCAAAATTCAATAAAATAGAAAAAAAAAGAGAAAAAAGCAGAACAGAAAGCAAAAACCCTACCTCGATGGTAATTCTGCCGGCTGGCTTGCTTCCAATCTCGACGTCAAAGAAGACCTTAGGGCGGGTGGAGGCGAACCTGGCGGAGGCGGCGAATTGCCTGGAAGCGGCGAGAAGCTTCATCTAAACAGTGGTTAACAATACGCAAAAGTGTAACTGGTAAAGATATCTGTCGTATAAACGAAACTCTATTGAACCAAAGATATTGTAAGACAAATAATTTATTTACTTACAAATTACAAAATAATGTTAAACAAGACGAAGAGAGTAGGGAGTACCTCTTGGACCGTCCGTAGCTCTGGTAATCTTGGTCGGAGGGAAAAATGAGGATCATGTGATGTCCAGAGAATGCAAACAAATGTTTTAATTCATTTTCCAGTTTAAAAAATCTTTTTTTTTTAAACTTTTTTATTTGAAAAATCAATGACGTGAAAAAATCAATTTTAGTGTTTGATTTTGAAAAATGGCTTTGAAAAATTGGCTTAGTTGCCTTAGATAAATTTGGATCACGCTTTCTGTTGGCTTTCAATCGACAGCTTTCTTGATAAAGTCGTGAATACTCCCTTTAATGTGGCTTTAAACGATTAGGAAAAAAAGGGAAAAATAGATCCAGAAGAAGCCAAGAAATAATGTTTAAGACAAACAGGAATGATGAAAGGACAGGCCGTAATCGTAGGGCAGGCTTTTAGCAATGGGGCGCGAAAACCATGACGCCGTTATTTTGAGGCGCGGTTTAAATTGTAGCATTAAAATGGATAGTTTTCAATATTTTTTGGGTAAAAATGATCAATTAAATCAATTCTGTGAAAAAAAATTTTAAATGAAGATCTTTGTTAAAAGTAATAAGGTTAATTTGCTTCTTTATTGCTATGAAATTATTTTAAAAATGTGAGTTTTTTTTGTAAATGCAAACTGCAATACATTATATGTTCTGCTTTTTTGAATTGCTTATTTTAAAAAGTTATTTGAAGAAGAAAAAACAAAAAAAAATCCAAAAGTAGGCAAAACACCTACTTTTTTGAAGGTTTATTTTAGTTGAAACTTTTTTCCCGCGATATGTCCCGGCCTGCTTGTAAATTAAATAATTTAAAAAAATGGAAACTAACCGTATTCAAGTCATCGGATAAATTTTAAAAAAATAAATTTGAAAACAGTAAGTAGTAAACTTTATTCAAAAGTTAAAGCAACAGGCCCATTCAAATGATTCAATGAAGTGACAACTCATCACATGTCTGGAATGGGCGCCTGGAGAACAAATTATGCTGAAATGACACCAGCTGAAGTAATAGCACGGATGAACATACAAATATATATGCACATGAGTCAATCAAGTCCTAAGAACGCTAGATATTTGATCATTGTTAAACAAGTATGGCTGGTTGGTATGAGGCAGACGACACTTGAAAAATAATGGTCTTAACAACTACACTAGCGAGGGAGAAGTAGAAATCTGTCAATAGCTTCTGCTTACTGAATCTTGAAGCAATAGATACCCATGTGGTCACAAATCTGCCTCGTGATGACGGAGCAGTAGGCCATGAGAGAGGCGTAGGCGTAGATTGTGCAGGCCACAAGGAGCTTCATCTCGGAGAAAACGAAGTCGTAATACCTGAAAGGTAAAAGTGAATGTTTTAGAGAAAGAGAGAGATAGAGATAGAGAGAGAGAGAGAAAAGGGTAAAACTAACTGATTGAGGATGATGGCAATGGGAGCCAGGTAGATCCAATCCCAAAGGACCAGTTCACTCCGGCTCATGTGGCCTACAATCAGACGGTTGGTGGCCTTGGCAGCTACTGCACCAAAGAAAAGGGCAAAAAGGGTGATATTCTCGTCAAAAACATTGCTGTTCGACTTGGTGTACATCATGATGAAGGGGATGACAACGGCTAGGAGAGGGCAGACGGGGAAGAGGACGGAGGTTCCGGCAACTGAAATTTACCATAAGAAAAGAACAGAATTCTTAAAAAAACGTGATGCATGTGTAACCCTTTTAAGGTCAAACAACCCCCAGTAGTATTACACTCTGGGGTATGTTCTTCAATGACATTTCAAATTGTTAGTCTAACTCAAATTAATGATATTTTACAGCGCAAATGTAGTTTGGAGTTTTAGCAGTAAGTTTATCTTCTTTCAGAGGGGGGCTCTGAAACTTTCACCAACCTTTAAGAAATGCCACATTTCTTGTTTAAAACTTACAGAAAGGGCCCTAGGGCATTGAGTCCGTGTTTAATTGGCTTTTAACATGGTAACTGTGTAAGGTAATTCAAATTTCAACAGAAGGCTCAAACTTCTTACGCAATGGAACTCCGCCCTTTTGAAATTGAGTTTCAGTCACAGACAGCTGTCTGGGCAACCAACTCATGGATAAAACAGCCTATGTTTGGCGAAATTTCTATTTTCCAAGGTTACGCCAGCCGAAAACAAAAGCAAACGGGCCCGATGGACAGATTGTTGAAATTTTCGACGCGTTTAACCAAAATACAACTTTATGCTTTTAGAAAAATCGCAAAACGTCTCTGAAACCCGAATTTTTACCCAACTAAAGCAATTTGAAGCTCTGACTTTCTCCTTTTAATTTACTTTTTGGTTTTCCGTTTTGAACTCTGATTCTTATCAAGAAAATACTAAAAGGAGTAGAACAACTACTTACCAGTCGATCCGTTCTTTCCAACTCCGCCAGTCATCACAACCGACAAGTAGCTGCTCCCTTGGTAAATTGCTCCCAGAATCGTACCGAATATCACGATATGACGCAGTTGATAACCAGCAATACCTAAAAATCAAAATGAAAATGAACCTTGAAAACATAAATTACCGATGGTCCATATTTTAGGTCCGAAAATGGCCGTAGCTAGGAGCATTCCAATCACGGTCATTTGGGCTTCGGTGACGTCATACCGAGAAAACCTTTAAAAAATCAGTGAAAAGTGGAAAGTGTTTGGCTAACCTCAGTTGTCCTGTGCAATAAGTACTCCAATGGGCGCAGTAGAAAAGAGAAATTGAAAGAATGCAGACGAAAAAGGCCGCTCCTCGAACTTCACCCAGCTGTAGGGCATAGCAAACGTTCAAGGTGACGAAAACCTGAAGAATAAGCATATTTTTTCTTATTGTAGGACTGTAAAATGTGCTGAAAAAAGAAAAAAAAACGTTTATTTATAATTTACAAACCTGAGAAATTGAGTCACATCCGTGGTCGAAGAGTTCACCGAGAGGGGAAGAGGATCCAGTTCGTCGAGCTTGCTTGCCATCTGAAATTGAGAAATTAGTTCATATTCAAAATTAATAACTAGTTTTCTATTTGAAAAACAATGTAACTTTAATTTGAAACACAAAAGACGGTTTATATTATAAAGTCAGATTGCTTTCTTCCGTAGAAGTGACATCACTTAAAATTTTCACCGAGGGGTGTGTACCTAGTTTCTTTGATTGGTAACTGATATACACTGCATGCACTGAAAGATTAAATTTAAAAGCAGTTTCTGAAAATTTCTAGCACAACGAGTTTGAAACAATTTTTATCAGCTTTCGTGAGCCGTCCAAACAGGTAAACATGTGATAAGCGACCATTTCCTTTTCACATCGTTTTTTCTTCACAATTTTAAAGAATGCTTCTTCAGAACCACAAGTTTTGCTCTGTTTTCCCTGTTGAGCAGCAATGTTCAGCAGTTTGTAACCTTAACAAGGTTACATTTTTAAGTTAATCTTTTTTTTTTGGTTTTTTGCCATTCAAGGTGGGGCAGGTTTTGTGCAAATATTGATAGGCGTCTTCTTTTTTACCGAAAAAATGTAGTTCATCAAAATATGACAAATGTGAGCAAGCACATTTCGTCCTTGTTCAAGATTCGACGCTAGTGACGTTTTTGCGACGTTTATGACGATACCTCTTTGTCATCTAAAATGGCAATGTGGCCTGCATGGCAGAAAGCAAATCTCTAAGAAGAAAAGCACTCTCCCCCAAAAATGTTCAGTAATCTTCTCATCTTCCCCAGAAGAAGCGTTGAAGGAATATGATTTTTTTAAAGTAACTGGGTAAAACCCGTTCAAGTTTTCTGATAGGCTCAGGAAATAACCAATAGTTTTAGATAATGGTGATTTGACAAATTTATATCATTTTTGGTTCGAAATTTAAGAAAAAAAGAGATTAATGAATTATTCAATCTTACCTGTAGCATCCAGTGTTTGGTACGCAAAAAGCCCCAAAGCAGCCAGGAGGTACGCCCATGAAGGGCCCCTTTCCGTGGCCGTCGGACAGTAGTGCGTCAATGTCAGCACCGTAACCAGGTTTACAATCAATCCTAAACAAAGTTAAAATAAAAAGTTTCAATTATAACTAACCGATAAGGGTAATAAGGTTGGGGGCAAGCCACAACGGGTAAAAAAGGACGACCCTCTCCCAGAATTTCTTCATGCAGAGCTCATCCAGCCAAGAAGTGTCCACGGCAGAGTACTTATGGGCGTCAAGGCGACGGAGCTCGTCGGGAGACATAAGACAGTCATACTGAAAAGCCAAATTTTAAATAAATTTTAATAAAGTATACTAAAAAAATAAAAGTAAAAGAATTCTTACCTCTAAATAGTTGTCAATGTACCTAGATCCAAAGCTGTACTGTTCTAGGGGCTGGCGTGGCTCATATTTGTATCTGAAAGAGGATTTCATCAGATACAAAACTGTAGATTTAAACTAAAAAGTAAAAAAAGAAGGAAAAACTGACTTTTGCTCCTTTGATTCTTTCTGATTACGAGACGTAGATCGTGTTGTAACCATCAGTAAATTGGGTTGTCAGAGATCTTCTTGCTGAAAATTGATTAAATTAAAATTTGCTTTTGAAATACTTAAACAATATTGAAATAAACTGTTGTTGAAGACTTTTTTCCATTTTAAGCTTTTAATTTTTCAAGAAAAACCTTTTTATTTCAAGGAAAATCCCCTTTGGAGAGAAAGTATTGGACAAAAACGGTTTCAAAAATAAAAACTGGCACAAATATACGATTTTGCTTCCACGACATTTGAAAAAAGACAAAATTTATGAAAAGATGGGATAATAGCGACAAAAGCTAAATTTCTGGGGTGAAAAAGACGCTATTTCTACAAAAAAGAGTGCTCATTATGTTTTAACTAATATTTCTTAAGAAAAACCGAGAAAAAAAACCAAAAAAAGATGGTTTTGTTAGAGAACCCCTTGACGTAAGGAGTCGTAGTTGCTTGAAATCTCCAATGTGGCGGGGCTGTGGCTTCGCGTAAAAAGCGGACGTGCAAGCGTGCACTCCGCTTGGTCGTTGACCTAAATTACCTCAGATACAGGATACCGCGGCCGTTGTGGGCCGCAATTAGCTATGTGATAGGTAAGAAAGGTCAAGGGATCAATATTGGCACCGCAATGCGTGGCGCAAACACATTTTGGAATTGAAAAGAGATTATTTTCAAGATTAAAACAGTGCTATCATTTTTGTAACTAATTTTTAAAATTAAAGCTATAAATGAAAAAGCAAAAATAAAGCGCTATTGGTTTTTATAAAACTGAAAAAAATACTTATCTTGGGTAATTCCAAAAAGAAACTGAAACCCAATTATAATTAAATCAACTGAATAAGTTTTTTTAAACAACAAAAACATAAGTTTTAAAATTTAAAGAAAACATTTAGTAAAAATTCTCTTTTATCGTTCACACACGAACAACCAATTTGAGAAATTTTGTAGTATTTAAATTCGTTTTTTCACGCCAATAAAAACATGCCTACTACTTTTAAAAATTGTATTTAAAATTAAATTTTCTTAATTTATCAACAAAAAAATGCGTGATGGAACTTTGTGTGAACTACAGTTTGATGGTGTGGCCTGAGTAAATCAGGCTCGGACGTCACAAGAAAGAAAAATAGTGAATTAAAAAACATTAAAGAAAATGTAATTTAATTTAAACATTGCAACAACAAAAAAAAGATCTAGCTAAATCGAATTTGTAATTAAACGGATCGGTTCTCAAAAAATGAATATATTTTTCCCCCGTTTTAGGAGCTCGTCGGAACGGTTAAGGGAATCTTCATGCCAACTACAGGAGCTCTTGTACCCATTGACGTCCTCCTAAATATTGATTTTTTTAATAAATATTTTTAAAAAATTTATATATTTTTATTCTTCTTCAATTAAATACAAACAAAAATCGAATTTTTGGCACAGGAAAACAGGCCATATGTGTAGGAAATTACAAAAAACGGAAAAGCTATCGAACGTTTCAACTTTCTCTATACCCTACTGTATTAAAACTGGATTGTAGCTTTCTAAATTTCTTAAAGGGGAAGGGCACTTAAAATGAAAAAAAAAACAAATGGCTTCGGATGGAAAAATGATGCGTCATGTGAAGATAGCTTAGGAAAAGGTCAGATCAGATGCGCGCTGTACATATATACGAACGAACGACAGCAAACCGCAACCGTGTTTTTTCTATATTTTTTCTTGCTTGCATCTAATTTTGTACAATGTTAAATTTCAGAATATATAAATTATTCTCAAGTGTTAACGTTTCCCGACAACTTTTCATCTACAGTGACACAATTTTTCGTGGGTTTTTATCTTGACAAATAGGCAGTTTGAAAACTTTGCAATTACTTATTCGAAAGATTTTGTATAGTTTTCCAATTGATATTCTCAGATATCGATTGTGTCAGACGAGATGATAATCTGTATGCAATATGGTGTTTTCACCGCTTATACCCGGTTTGTCACAATTTATAATAAAATTAATACAACGTTTACAGTATCCTCCTCTCTGCGAACAATGCACTGTTAAAAAAGAACCTACTCTACTTCGGTAATCTTTCCTTTTTGTTGTTTTATTTAATGTTAATTTAGAGACTGATTCGATTGTGCTAGACTTGTTTGGTCAATTCAAATGTAAAGATGCTACCTGCTCATCCATGGGGGATTTTGTAAACGTTCAAGGCGCATCCTGTAGGTACCGCCTTGTGCCTGAAAATATCACCCTGGCCCATTTTCACCACAGCGGATTCTGCCCGATCAAGATTGGAAATGCTGTTTTCATATCTCTGTAAGTCATCATGAATATGGTTTTAGTTTTTCCCCATGGGCCCGCATACAATCCCTGTCTTTGCCTGTACTGTTTGGTTTTTTTTGTTGAATAAAGCCCTTTCAACCCGACGGCGGTGATCTATGCTAATTGCCATGTCTCTCTCCAAATGATCGATAACCATCTTGGCTATGGTCTAAATCACCCACCAAACAGATATAGACTAATTAAAATGCGTGGGAATAGTTGGTCATATTGCGAATACAACCTTTTATTTTTTAGAGAAAGCTTAAAAGTTTGTTTCGTCTTTTTTTCATCGAAACTTCTCTATAGCTTTTTTTGTGCTTCTAAAACTTAAACATCCTCTATCTCTTGACTAGGACAATCCAGAGCAATGTGGTAATTGATTGTTTGACAACGTTTATTTTACAATCACAGATCAATAAGTAGTTCCAAAGGTCAACGACGTTCCAATTGCACATGAACTCCTCCCAAGGGTTGCATGATAATTCCCATGACAGTTCGACGGAGCTCCTGAATTTAATCATTTAACATGACCTCTAAAATATTGAAATCCCATTTTAACTAAAAGTTAGGGTTACCTTTAGGCGAACTTTTGACTTGTTACCACGTTATAATTGTATAACCTTGAGTCATTCATTTGTTGAGGAAAACAAAACTATGACATATGTGAAATTAGGGATTTAGTAGTTTAATTCGAGAAAAATGAAGTGTTTTGCGTAAAACTGAAAATCAACATGTTTGTTCGTTTTTTGTGCTGAGTGAATAGAGAACGTGAGGAATGAGTAGTTCGCAACTCAAATTGGAGGAACTGAAAATTGACCCTTTGGGCTCAGTTGGCAAAGTCCGGGTATATCATTATTAGTATTGTCAACATGTGACGTTTACGTCCAGACACCAATTTCACAGCCACTGCTTGACACATAAAGTTTATTTTGTGTCTTACGGAACCAAAGTGCGTTTTAAAGGGTGTGTGTGAGTGTGTGTGTGTATGTGTGTGTGTGTGTATGTGTGTGTGTGTGTGTGTGTGTGCCTGTGTGTTTGAGCAAGCGAGTGCCTAAACTTACTGGTTCATTGGGAGGATTCACGATCTTGAATCTATCCAGAAGCTTCGCCATAGTCATCTTGAACTCCATCTCAGCAAACCTCATTCCAACACAGAAACGAGGTCCTACTCCAAATGGAACCCATGTGGTTGAATTTTTGTCATCCCAACCCAAGAACCTTAAACAAGTTTACAAACTTGGCGTGTGTTTTGCTACCTTTCGGGTTCAAACTTGGATGGATTCGGCCAGTTGCTTTCCATATGATGCACGGTATATGGTGGTACGAAGACCCAAGTACCCTTGGGGATGTGAATTCCGTTTACTGTTGTGTCTTCAACACATTCGCGAGAGGTGAAACTGAAAATTTGATGAACTTCTGGCAACTTTCTCTCTCTCTCTCTCTCTCTTACTCTCTTACTTAAGAACTGGAGGGAAGACTCTCAAACTCTCTTTGAAGACCGCATCCAAGTAAGGCATTTCATGAATTGATTCAAAAGTTAATCCCTAAATGTAGTTAATTATCATAAAATTGAAAGAAACTCACTTGTTCTTTCTTCGTATCCTTAATTTCTTGATACAGCTTTTCCTGAGCGTCAGGATGTGTAGCTAAGAGATAGGCAGTGTAAGCCAAAGCGGTACTTGTTGTTTCATAACCGGCCAGAAGGAAGGCAAAACAGTTTTCAATAACTTGGCGGCGGGACATTCCCTGTAAGTAACTTGAGCTACGAAAATTTGAAAGTGCTTACTTTTCCAGGAATTTCGTCTTTGTTTAGGAGAAGTTGTAATGCATCTACGCTGTCGTTATCACCATTTTCTTTTCGTGCGTCGTACCTAAACAAAATGTTCAATTGGAAAATACGAACACACACGCACACACACTCAAACACACAGCGTGTGTCTTTCAATTTCTCTCTCTATCTCTCCCTCCTTCTTTTCGTCTCTATTTTTTTTTCAAGGCACTCCTCTGCCTTGTGTACATTATTTTCGGAGTATGTGTTCTCTCTCTCTCTCTCTCTCTCTCTCTCTCTATCTCTTGTTAAATTCTTTAATTTTACAAATAACTTTGTTATTCGACGAAAACTTCCTTTGTGAGACTTGTACTCAGAACATTTTTATAAATATAGCCTTAGAAAATCGCACATTTGTTCCAAGCGGAAATAAATGTTTATTCGCACGTAGATCTACGCTTCAGTAACAAATGAAAGCAAAGATCTTCAGTCAGCTTTTGACCACATAAAAGTCACTCTTTTGTCAATTTGTTTGTTCATCTCAAACCGCTGGAAAGTCATTCAACTTCGAACTTTTTATCATTGGAATTTAGTTTTCACGCGTTCTCTACATCAACGATGTGGCACAATCAGAGAGAGAGAGAGAGAGAGAGAGAGAGAGAGAGAGAGAGAGAGAGAGAGAGAGAGAGAGAGAGAGAGAGAGAGAGAGAGAGAGAGAGAGAGAGAGAGAGAGAGAGAGAGAAACTCACACTCTTCCCAATCCTTCCAACAACGGTTTTTCAGCTGCACTCATTGCTGAATAAGGGTAGAACCACTTCCACAACCAGTTGAGCTCCGGGAAAAATACTGAAACAGCTTTGTTCTAATGTTTATACCATTTTTATCAAGTCTGAAATTTTTTTCTAATGATTTACCAAAGTTCTAAACTTCTTGTCATCATGTTGTGTGAAGATTATTTGATTACATTTCAACATAAAAAATACTTTTCCTGTTTTGGTGGTTTCGTTTTTGCTGAAATTTAATTAAACTGAGACTTCCTTGTTTAACAACAAAGATGTTCGGACTTCCAAAGCCTCTTTGGATTTTGGACGTAATGAGTATTTCGCCACTCTTTGAATAAATTTAATTTAAACAAATTTAAATTTGAAGGTTTTAAATTTTAACTTTTTATGATTATTAATTTTATGATAATTAAAAAAAGCCTTGCTGCTGGTGCTTAAAACTTTGGTTTTATGGCCAACTAAAGTGCATAAACTCACGAGAAGCCCTTATACTACAGCTCTTATAAATTTTGAATGACAAATAAATTTTTCAACTGAAACATGAAACCTTTTAAGAAATCGTATTTCTGTTTCAAAAATAAAATTGTTCTCATCAAGCTAATTTAAACCTTTAGGATATGGTTGGTTTTTTTGACATATTTTGCTACAGTTAAAATTGAATTTAAAATACCATAACAGAAAAGAAACCCTAAATTAATTAAATATTTCAGAAGAACCGTTTCTCCTAATTTTTTAATCCTTATTTTCAAATCGAAAGCACAATTAAAAAGTTACCTAAAATCACACCTTTCGATTAATCGTTTATTTTTTGTTAGATTGAAATGTGATTTTTGTGATCCGGTTGCTCCCGCAATAACCCGTCAGCTGGCATCAAGGCACAAATTTTTGAAACGGCATATTTTGCTCCAAAATCTTTTTTTTTTTGATAAATTACAGGCCAATAAACTAAATTCTCTTTTTGATGCACTAGTTATCTTAAAATTTCTATTGGTCTTCAAGTTTCAGATGCATTTCTTGAAGGCACACCGAAGATGATTCTTGATCAACCGAACAGATCAAGACACAGAATGATGATTTCAAGGCTTCCCCAGCTTTGTCTTAACTAGTCTAATATGCAACAATCCGCTCCAAAAAAGGAAGCGCCACCCCGTACCTCATTAATTCCCAGAAAAGATCGAAGAGCCAAACGCAATCAACTTTTTCAGAGATAAGCTCTGTGCAATTATTTGCGACTAAACAACACACTTCTTTGTGCGTTTCCTTCATCTTGATCTCCGGAGAAGGAAATACGCCAAGTTGGCCAATTCGTTCAGGAAGTGCGGGATCTGCGCATTCCTTAAATCCTGTTTAATTATAAGCAGGCGATCTCCGAACATTTCCAGGAGATCCCTTACGGAGAGGGGTATCCTCTTCTCCGATTCCACACCGATTTGTCCTAATTGCTCGCGGCGGACCGTTTCCAGGAACAAATAACACTTAGGGGGTTGTTAGTGAGTCAGACGACAAAACGCCGTTCTTTGAATGCTTCGGTAAGAAAAATTGGGATGACTGTTTGCAATTAGAGGAACGAAACAGGAATCAAACCCAAATTTCCACTTCATCAATTTTTTTAACATTAAGGTTACTCATTGTTGGAACGATCTTTAGAATTGAAACAATTTCGTCTATTGTCAAACTCCTACAACTTTCTTTTGCTTTAAACGATTACATAACTGCGTTTTACTTTAAACGACTGCGTATTGTATGTGCTTGTAAAACGTTATTGAAATTTTACACCCCTCTCCCTAGCTTTTGATTGCAAAACAATTGCTGTCTTATAGATTTGTACGCAAACCTGTTCACATCATTTGGTAAATTAACATCCCGTTTTTCTCTTTCTCTTTTTTCGAACAAATGGAAAAAAACCACCCAGTCTTAGACAGTCACACGTTTTCTGCATTATTGTTATTCTATTATTTTTGGACACAAAGTTTTTAGAGCCTTTTGTTATAAAACTCTTTTTTTAAACTCATATAAATTAAAGCAAATGGATAAATGACCGTTATTTGAGAAAAATAAGATTCAAAACTGCTTTTTTCGTCTACCAGGAAGGATTTAGGTAATTACTCTCCTTTTCTATTAAAAACCCTTTTAGTTTAATAATAGGGTTCCTGCACAGTTTCTGACAACAGAGAGTGTTGAAAGAAAGTTTTTAACTTTAAAAAAAGTTTTTTCAATTTTTTCAAGTGCCAAAAGCCATGAATTCAGAATTCAAGACAACTTTATAAACTTAACTGATTCTAATTCAAAGGCGTATTTTTAAAAGTGATTATCAAGGTTTCATTTGTTTCCTTCCCACGATTTAAAAAGTTCACAAACAAAAGCTGTGGGTTTCTATAAAAAACAGTTTTTTTTGTATCGAACAGAACCCCAGTTCTTTGTTGATTTGTACCAGTTTTGCAAAAGTGACTGCTGTTTTCCCAAAACGTCAAAGTCCAGTGCCTATTTTTTGCGATATTTTAGGTGTTACTTGAGGAACACAAACACTCTTCTTTAATTAAGTACATTTTACGTAGTAGAATTACATTTTGAAGTTTTCTGATTTTTGATTGTTTGGTTGTTTTTGACATCTCAAGGGACAAACAGGTGCTAAAAACTCTAGTAATCTGTTTTGACGCATGAAGTTATTCTTTGTCCATCCTAAATCTTTAATTTTTAGCAAGTGAGCAGTTAATTAAATATAAACCATAAATTTGTTTGAAAAGGAATTCTGAACATTTGCGCTGCTTGAGCGAACTAGAATCATCATTTTGATTTCTAGTCCAATAACAAAATCAAATCAACCCCTCAACAATCGCCCAAAGTGCCAACCATCCCGGAGACCAAAAAATAGCAGTCTCGTATCTTATTTTCCAATGGAGCGCCGAAGAACCACTGGCGTTGTCAGTTCCATTGTTTTGTCTGCTGGGTTGCTCAAAGATCTAATTTTTTAATTAAACGGATTCCATGTACTAGCGCTTTCACGTAAATATTATTTTAGACCAGTTTGCATGGCTTTTGCGATCCCTGGCTTTTCGAAAAACGACTTCCTCTAAAGGACAAGAGCAATTTTTGAGATCCACGGAAGCGTGAAAATGTTTTTCATTTGGGTCATCTCTCTGTCTCTGTCTATCTCTGTCTCTGCCTCTCTCTCTCTCTCGCTTTTTCTGATTTTATCCGTCTAAATCTCTTCCGCATCTTTCTCGAATCTCCCATCCTGCACGTATTTGTTTTTCTAAACTTTAAAGACACTTGTTGCAATTGAGACTTCGAGATTCGTCAGAAGTCTACAAAATTGGATTGCCCTTTTTCATTTCCTTGTCGCATCCGACTAAAAGCTGTGAAACCCTGATTGCAAGTTTATTGGCTTCCTAATTATAAAATGAAAGTTTCATTATTTCTCATATTTCCGTTTCAAAAATTTATGTAGTTTGCAGTATAAGCACGCTGTTCCAAAAATTCAACCCACAAAGGATTACCATTTGCAAATTTTCATGAAAACAGATTTTTTTTTTTTAAATTTGATCCAGATCATTGGGGCCACTTTCTTTCGTCACTCTACGATCTGCCACTTTACGATTTGCTTCTTAAATGTTATCTGTTTCTTTGGGTTTTCTGAGGTGATTGATCCAATTTGTCTGCTTAATGGGAACATATGGCTGCTGAAGGTGTAGCCAAATCGGAGATTAGGTTAACTATAAGGCATTTCCGATTTGCACGAACTTGCCTCACATTAGGTCAAAGTTCCTATTGAGCTAGTCCAGCATGGACTTATATTTCATCTATGGTATAAACACGGTGAGGTTACATTCATAGTTATTTAAACGCAGTTTAAAAGAAATCATTTATGTTACAAAACTAAAGGGATCCGTTTCATTTCCACAAATGACATCAGAGCCCCAAAGCATTATAATTTGACCTTAAACCTACATCAAAACCACGGTGGTCTAAAAACAGACCATTTTAGAAATCAAAGGCAAAATCTGGGACACAATCGTGTACGAATCTTCACTACATTTTTTTGTTGTTCAAACCGTGTATTTTAATTTCTGTTTTCGATCTTTTCATTTACAAATCCAGAACAATTCAAATTGAAACCTTGGTAATTCATAAGGAGTTCGCCCATGTTTCGTTTTCTTTTTTCTGACTAACTGATGTTAGTCGAAGATCGAAATTCCCAATACTTTTGAGTTCATCCACTTTACTATATGTGTGACTAACTCGGGAACCATGCAAATCGAAAATAGAAAACAATAAGTCCGTGAGGAAAATGCGACCAAAACAGGACGTAATTTTTTATGACTTTCACGCAAATGGGTTGAAAACAGGAACAGTTCGTAAAGGAAGTGTTCCTGTTAGAGATATTTTGTTTCTAGCATCCGACTTTTTTAACTTTTAAAGAAAAAAATCGAAAAAATCATTCAAATTCAAATTTTTTTTTGCTTTTTTTTATTTTTTGTCTTATTTGTTTTGACACCATGGTGTATTTTTAAAGAAAAGTTTTGTTCTACGCCGCTCTGGCACACAAAAGAAGTTACCTTTTGGTATATTTTGTACCTCAAATGTTCCGCAAAAGGCTGTGGCACGAAGGAAACACTTTTTAAGTTGTTCACGTAAACGCAGGGCGCGCCATACCGAAGATTTCAAGTGGTTGTAGACAACAGTCATCTAAGCTAACAATCGTGCGACAAATAAAACCTTGCTACGTGAGATGCAAAATCTTCCTCCTCTATATGAGACAAGTAGAATACAAAGTGCTAGAAACGCAGACATTTTGTTTTAGGTTAGAGACGCAGATTTGCTAGGTTAGGGACGAAAACTTGCTAGGTAAAAAAAAATCAAACCTATACGAAATCGGCAACAGTAAAAGGAACTAATTGCCGCATACAGTAACCAGCAAACGTGGAAACAAAGACTTGAATAAAAGCTTATGGCGGGTTTTAAAAAAACTACAACGGACTTTTGCCCATCTGTTTGTATGAAATTGTCCCTCGAAAAACAGATTTTGTTCCGTTGGGAACCTTGGTTCCTAGTTCGATGGACACTGATCACTCAAGAAAGTCTTCCATGTCCTTTCTTTGACCACCAACCCAGGCTTAAGTGGAATCCCCATTTTCTCCTAAAACAAACAAATTTGGTAACTGTACTTTCAAACATCCAATCCACTTCCTCTTTTCAGATGGAGCAAGGCCAATTGCTCTTCAGGAGCGCTAGCAGTATAAAAACAAAGCTAACTAGGCGGGCTCCCTGAATAATGAATTCGCGTGCTCTGTTTTCCTACGGATTTTTCGTTTATCGCCGGCATCGAGAAGCGGGCAAAACGGCTAGATTCCTCTCCTGAATCCCTGGGTTACCATCGCGTCACCTAACCTTTTCTGGGGCCAACAAACACAGATTCTGAGAACGTTCTCCGCCTTCCGGTGCTCCGGTTTAGGCACCCAGGCAGAAAATAGGAACGCTCTTTGATAAACAGGAACCGGTAACATTTTCGGGGATTTTTATAGGCACACACGTTTAAATGGGATTTTTGAAGTTAGTTTATAAGCTAAGTCAATTTGTGATACTCAGGCAAGTACACGATGAATAATAAGCTAGCCTTCTGCAAAATCAGGAAAAAAACTTTGTTCTTCACAGAACTATAGCCAAGAAAACAAGCGTACAAAAAGTACTGATCATGTTTTTGCTCTTTTGGATTACTGTAATTTTATAAAATATTTATGGTCATAGACATTGAACATTACATTTCAATGAATTAAATATTGTTTTGTTCTAATTGTGGATTCCGTACTACGGGATTTCATATTTTAAGCGGCGAACGTTTACAAAGAGAAAAGCAAAACTTAGTTAAAAATAAAGAGGTGCTACTCAGGCGAAAGTTTTTTTTACATACAGAAAAAATATAGAATATTTTTTAGGTAAAACTTTTTTATTGGTTCAAAAAATATTAAAAGAAAAAGTGAGCCTTTTTATAAGGCCTCAGAATCTGAAGGAACCTCTATATTTACCCAAAATGTTTTCTGTTGCACGAAGTATTTGCATTTGATTGCCTCAATTTATCTGCTCATTGGATGCTACTTGCTTTTCAAAAGGGAAAACACAAGTCTGGCACACCAATTTTGTGTATCAGTCTCTCTGTCTGGCTTCCTATGTTTGAATTTTCTTTCTATCTCTGGTCTCTCTTTCACTCACTCACTCAGTCACTCACACATTCACTCCTGGATGTAATCTTCTCACTCTCATTTATAATCTCTCTTTCTTTCTTTTTCTCTTTCTCTATCTCTCACGCGCTCTCTTTCTCTTTACTGTTCTTTTTGCCTCTCCTTCTAATCCTCCCTTTCTCAATATCACATTTTCTCAATTTTTCTCTTCCTTTCTCGCCTCTCGCCTCTCTCTCTCTCCCTCTCTCTCTCTCTCTCTCTCTCTCTCTCTCTCCCTCTTTCTCCCTCTCTCTTTGCAGTCGAGTCTAACTTTTTCTAAGTATACGTTTTGTATCATAAATTTGTCTTTTCACTTTATAATTTTAAAAAAAATTTCAAAATAGGTTAATCCGTTTAGCGTCTATTCCTAGATCAGTTCAAAAATCCTCATGAACCTAACGATCTTTGATGATCGGCCTGGTTTCGTGTGTAGTCGGTGTCATTTTCGATAATTCCGAGCGTGGCTTTTGCCCTGAATCTCACGTCCTAATGGCCGATGCTGTCATGCGGGATTTTTGCGCGGCTCGTCTAAATTTTTGAGGCGAAACGTTGTTTCCGCTGCTGGTTCTTCAGCACGCGTGTCGTCCGGAGATCGTCATAGCTGCAAAAGAAAAACTGAATCTCAGTGCGCATCCACTCAACTACTTTCATTTTAACACCCTTTCACTCGAGTTGTTTTGCACTCCACGGAAGACATTTATATGCAAAGGGTGAAAACAGGAAAGGTTAAGGCTGGGACTTCATTTTTTTTAGCGAACTGCAACAAGCAAACGTTTGAATACAAGTTCATTTAGTATTTTTTCCAGTTTTAATACTTTTGGCTCACAAAATTTGTGATTGTAGCTGTGCTTAATCGTACTCTTTATAAACAAAATTCGTTCAATTGCAAATTTCTTAGAACAGTTTAATTCCGATAAAATTTAAATTGTAAACATAATATTCGGAATTTACATGGGTGAAAGCGATCTTTAGAATATAACACGACAACAGCTCCGCAGAGCAATGTATTCCCTTAAATTTATACTACTTGTGTCTTTTACGCTTGTCATAAAATAAAACAAGTATGTGTGCATGTGTGCATGTGTGCATGTGTGCGTACGTGTGTGTGAGTGGGAGCGTGTGTGGTTAACTCAAATATTGAAAACTAATAAAATATAACTATTAATTTTGTTCACTCTATTTGTGCTTGTAATTGTGTTTGTAATTGGATTTAAGTTTTATGATGACACCCTTTTTACAAAACAAAGGTCACTCTTTTTTGGAGAATTCCTGGATTTGTATATAAAGTCTAAAAATGAAGAATTACAAAATGCTACAAGTTGAATTTCCTGGTTTCATCTGTCATTCCTTTGCTTCTATAAAATATTTTATTTAAAGACCTTAGTACTCTTTTACTTCTACTAAACCAGACATAGCGTGGCTGCTGCTTTGTGAACTTGCATGACAACTGGCTCCACGTTTCAAAATTTGGCATGACAACCTGACATGTCCGATTTCTCGTAAAATTTCACAAGTTACGTCGGTTTGCTAAGCCAAACTTTGTATTTCAATTTCAGTAAGTTTAGTTTTGAATTGATAGACTTGGCTTCTTAAAATTTTAGTATGCAAAATCACCAAAAAGTTTTCAACAATCTTTTAAAGTTTTTGCTACAAACACCATTCTATGAAACGTTTACTTGACAAAGGCAACTGAAATTTAATTCTTCCTGATTGAAGGGCCTTTATAAACTTGATCTATCCTATGTCACAAAAAAACTGGAATCGGAAGTCTAAGTCCCCTTAATCCTAGACGTTTTCCAGTATAGATTGCCTAATAAACCGCTTAGAAAGTAAGAAGATCATAGGGACGCCCTGGTTTTGGGACTCAGTTCAAAAAGTTCCTCCATTTTTTCCTCTAGTTTTCTTCTTCATGGAAAAGTACAATAGTGTGTGTGTGTGTGCGTGTGTATGTGTGAGAGAAAAAGAGTATGTGTGTTTTCCGATGGCATTTTCACTATTCCAAAATAAGAAACACCCTCAGACACAGACGTTTCCCATTATTATCGCAGACGGATTGCCCAATTTTCCTTTCAGCCAAGCTTAATGATGTTTTGATCTGAGAGCATATATATGAGCTTGTTTTCTACACAAGGTCGTCTAAAAGATAAAAAAAACTTTGATTTTGTTTTAAAGAAATGCCACACAATGCACAAAAGTAAAAATCTAGTTCTAAAGAGCATGCCACCAAGAACGTTATATTTGCGGCATAAATTTGCAGAGGATAATCTCCTGGGATTAATTTATATTTATGTTCGCTTTGGAATTGTTCCTCATAAGCCATGCAGTCATATGATTTTAATTATTTGTGTTATTGTTTACACGGACGGCCAAAATGTATAGGGCTAGACAGACTGACAAAACCAATGCAACAGTGACAATTTGACTAGCTGTTTATTCTCTCTCTCTCTCGCTCTCTTTTCTCATTTCTCTCAATCTCTGTTGCTCTCTCACTACCCTCTGGTTCTATTTTCCCTTACGTAAACAAACTTTTGACTTTTGGTTTTCTGATTCATTAGAAGCAAATTGAATTTTGAATTTTTGAGTATCACATTTCTAAAGATCCCCTTCAGCACAGCTGCAAAATATGAAAACATCTTGGAATTCCAAAATTGGTTTTTTAAAATTCGTTGTTACATTTTTTTGTAAATTGTGTTTTTTTTTACAAAAATACAAACTGTTAATATAAAGAAGACGCCGGTTTTCTATTTACCCTAACCAAACCAAACTATTAAATGTGCATTTTTACAAATTTTGTAAATGTTATTTTAAAACAATTGCTACATTTATGTTTGTGATTTGAGCTTCGCTTATTTGCCATGTTAAAAATAATCTCATTTTTGATTCATGTCCGGTTTGAGTTGATTAGTTACGCGGCATTTGAGTAACTTTGAAAAGTCACCTTGACCTCGAAAACTTTTAGTTAAAAATGTTGATGTTATCTTAAAATTATTTTCGATAGTGTTTTTTTTTAGGTTTAATAACAATCTATAAGGTTTTTTTAAATAATTATTTTGTTTTAATATTCTTTTTCTCTAAATATATGAAATAAATTCTTAATAATAAAAAAAAGAATTGAAAAAAAATGAATTCAATGATCGTTTTTATTTTTTTAGTTAAGAAAAATAATATATTTTCTGAAAATTTTGAAAATATAAGTTTTATCTCCCACCTGAAAGAGGAACCAAAAGGGTCTCTTTAAGATCAATGGTGCGGAAAATTTCTTTTGCTTGTACGTAGAAAATCTGAAAAGTCAGCCTCACTTCCAATTATTGCAACCTTTCTTACCTCATTTCTGTCGCGCTGACAATTACTCTCAATGGCAAATGCGCATTTTCCGATGACGTCCATGGTCAGAGCTTGGAAGTCACTAAAAATCGATGTTTTTATTATTTCTTTTTTGTAAAATATCCATTTTTCAAAATTTATTTCCATAAAAATGCTAAAAATACATGTTTTCTAAGTTAACCTTTGTTAAAAGTAGGTTTTTTTGTATTTCGTAATAATAGAATTGCCCCATGGTTGTTGAAGTTATTTCTTTAAGTTTTCTGAAGGGAAAAAATTTTGGGCAATTGTTGATGTCCTATTTTTTAAAGTGCGAAATTTTGTATTCAGTGGAAGATGTAGTTCTTCATTTCTCATAAGTTTTCGCCTAATAAATAATCGGTTTCTTACGATTCAATTTTTTTCAAAATGAATTGTTTTCTCTCGAAATTTAACTCCTACGAAAAAAAAATCAGAAATTGGGGAAAAAAACTTTTTTCACTTTGAAAAACAAAAGGCAATTTTTGTGCACTTTTTATTTAATTTATGTTAATGCATAAATTTAATCATTTTAAAAAAAACATTGATACAACAAAAGAAGAAATATATTTTTAGTTGAAGGGCTTTCATTAAAAATTTAGCTCTTACAAAAATATTAAAAACCGAAAAGTTCAAAAGAAGAAACAAGTGCAGAATTGAAACTACTTCCTGATGTTTCAATATTTTTATTTTTTGCATTTAAAAAAAGTTATATTTAAAAATCTAAAAATTGAAAATCTAAAAATAAATAAGAGTTTGTTTCAAGTTATAGATCTTCCAAACTTTTAAATTTTTAAGTTTTTTTTAAAAATTTGAATGAAGAGAATTCTAGAAGAGAATTCTGAAAGCCTTCACGAAGTTTAAAGTTTTGGTTAACTTTTTTCATGTTTGTTTCAAAATTTTTATTTCTCCTTCTTTCTCCAAAAACCGTGGTTGCCGTTCTATTTTTTCTCGCAATAAAGTGAGTCATTATTTTTCTGCAGTGTTATTGTCCCAATAATAATCGCCGCAGGCAATAGTTTTATATTTTGGTTCTATGCAAATACGTGTGTGCGTGTCATCTCTTAGTTTCACACGTTGCACGCATACAAGGTCAGTAGACTGCACTTTCCGGGATTGTTCAAAACATCTCGCTTGTAATCCAAAGCCGTTCTATTAAACGTTTTAGATTTTTTTGAAGATTGTATGGTTTGAACTTCTAAGTCAAATATGTAAATATGAAACAGCACGCGTTTGTGAAATCCTTGGATTTTCTAGACTCCTTGATTAATCTGAGAAACTGTGTTTGTTCCATGTTAATCATATTTATAATGCTTCGCAGAGGTGTTAAAGGTATTTTTATAAGATTGAGAAAGTCTAATGAAATTTTCCAGTACTTGAATTCATAGAATTTAATCGTTTAAATAGTTTATATAGTGACGTATGAGTGACATAACATTTTTTTTAAATTTTCCATTATTTTCATTTTAACTCGATTATTAAAATAATCCGCAACTGTTGTTTTTCATATTTTATAACAAATAGTTGCTGTTATTAAAGGGTGACTATGTTAACCAATTTGATTATTTTCAATCAACGGAATTAAATGTTTTGTTTGTCCGTTTTTTAAAAATAAAATTGTAATTTATATCTTTAAAAAAATCATTTTCAGAATTTCATTTTGCAAAAGTATACTTTTCAGTTTGTGACTTTATTTTGGAAACTAGAATGAAAATAAAGATTTTGAAACTTGTCAGATCAAATTTTAAGAACAAAATGTAGAAACTTTATTCCAAAAATAAGCTGTCAACAGCATTCTAAAATTGAATACATCAAATTTTCAAAAAAAAGTCCTTCTCAACACTTTAACTTTTTTACGATACAACTTTTTTTTGCTTCTGAAAAAAGTATTGACATTCAAAGTAAATTTATTTAAGTGTTTAGTTTTATAATTTGGCATAGTTTTTTTTTCTAATTTTTATAGTGTAATTTTGTTTCAAAAATTCACGTCTACATTCATTTTGTTTGTTTGTTTTTCATCGGTTATTCTTGGACAAGGTCTCCACTTTGATGAAGTCCTCACTTTTCTTGAAACTCTTCCACAGACAATTTGGGTCTACCACGCTACTTTTCATGTTTTTGCCAAATCGTCATTTGACCTCCTTCAAAACCCCAACGTTTCTTAAGCTCCTAGTGAACTTACAGCTTCCCCTGAGGTGTGAGCGTAATTAAACCGCACAAACAGCGCGCCCAAGGGCTGCACGTCTAAGCCACAATAGAGCTATTTCCATTTCTTTGGGGAAAACAATTTTTTCTCGGATCTCTTAATGTTTTCTGTGGTAGCACATAATAACACCAAAAACAAAATCTCGGCAGAAAACAGCTCGCGGCCCTAATATTATGCTGTTGTGGACCCAAGAAACCACCCAGGAACCGCTCTCATTTCCACCCCAACTCTACTGGCTACGAAAACAAAGATGTCTGACCACGGAGCTAATTCTTACTTACCCGTATGCCTAAATTGAATTTCCTTCCATTCTCGCCTTTGTTTTGTCGTTTCTGTACCTCATACCCTTTCTCTCACCCTTCTTTATTTAAAATTTCTTTTTCCCTAATAAAGCGACATTTTAAGAAAATGCAGCACAACATGGCTCCTCATGCGAAAGTGGTGAGTTCAAGTGAATCCAATTTCAGGATAAATTTCAATCTTCGCTGCGCAATAGAATTAAAAACAAGTTGTTTTTGACAAAGAGGTCTTATCGACAATTACGTAAAGGTTAGGCACTTTGGGTCCCACCGCGCGGAAGCTAAGACTGGGTTATTTTCCTGTTTTTGGAGTTTTTCCAGAGATCGCTTTTTTGAAACATTTGATGTTTTCCAGCTAAGAAGATAACAGTACTGTTTTTAGAATTTAAAAAAAAACATCTGGAGCCCATCCTAGTTTCCCAGCGGTGTAAAAATGTAACGCAGACGCAGTTTTACGTATGTTTGTTTAAAAAAGAACTGTTTGTACGCAATTTTACGCTCGGTGTTTTCTGATATGCTCTAAGGCCTGAAATGAAATGAAAAGGGAATGCGATTGGGACAACTATAAAGACAATGTGTCAGTTTTAAAACGTTTTGAATTGCAAACAATTTCAGCTACACCGTGGAGAAAAAAACGGCTTTCATTAATATTTTTTTATTTTCACCGTCATTCGTTCCATTTAGTTGTGAAAGCAGTTTTGTAAATAATAAAAAAAAACAGATTTACAAGGGTTTGTATATTTTTGCTCAAACATTATTTTATACGGGATCAACTAAAACTGACAAATTCATTTTATTTCTTCGCTTTTGCTGTTTTGCTAGATTTCGCAATCAATAAAAACGTATTGCACAAAACTATACATTTTAAAAACAGAAAAAGTTTAAAACAGAAAAAGAAATTCAGTTTCTTTGGACAGATTTTTTTTCAGACGTTTCTTTTTAACGAGCTGTAATTTTTTAAGGCTTGTTTTCAACCCACGAAAAAGGTTAAACCATTGCCGAATTTAAAACTAATGTGCAAAATAAGCCTCTAGTACAAGGTGCATTCCAGGTGAATGAGCCTAAATTCCGTTCGAACTTAACTCAAGGCTTGTTATTCGCTTGTCGCCCATTTTGGATCTGTTATTCCAATTTTAACAACGATCATTTCTTATGTTTTGAGCATAAGGTTGCTTTTCTTTAACCTAATTTTTTCGGGAAAAAACGTTTTAAACTTGTGTCTTGTACAACTTTTACATCTTTAACAAATCAAAAAAAAACTTAAAACTAGAAACTTAAAATAAGGAACCAACTTGGCAGTATTGTTTCTTATACTGTTTTGAAGTTCAAAAAATATAGGGAATCTCAAAAAACTGATTGAACCCTGGTCTCGTGGCTTTTAGTTGGACTGGATTGACTGGGCTTTAAATGGTATTCACGTCAGCTCAGCTAATAAAATATATTATGTTTTCAAAATTTAAACACTTTAAATTTTAAATTTAATTAGAATTAGAATCTGAGAAAAATGGTTTTGAATTGTTGGAAAAATAGCTTTTAATTTTGAGAGATGAAATTTTCCCAAAGTTTTTTTACCTTTTAGTTTCAACATCGAATTTTGACTTACTCATAGATATCAAATCGTTTCCCTCCTTCACTGTGCTCCTCGACAATCTCCAAAAAATCATCGATCTTGTCCTTTACCGCTTCATACATCTGCCGCATTTTGCCTGAAATAGCAAAGGCTTAAATGGAATAAACTTTTTTTGTATATAAAAAAGCCAAAGTGCTGATGAACTTATTAATGCTCTTATAACCGATTCCAGAAAAAGATGGATAAAGTTGTCTGTTCCCTTGGTATTAGCTTTTTTTACCATTCTTCCTCATACATCGTCAGTAATCGAATTGACTTCGTCACGGAAATTAGTTTAAATAATTTAATTCTTTAAAGTTGGCCTAAAATGGAGCATTTAAGAAAGAATTTTAATAATGATATATATGTTTTTAAAGTTTATGATTGCCCTTATCAAATTTGATAATTATTTTATAATATCTTCTTTAGTATTATTTCGCATCAAATATTCTTTTCATTTTCGGGTTTGTTATCAAACAAGTTCGAAGTTTAACTATAAGTGTCAACTCAAATTTTTCCTATTATTTTTGTGGAATCAAATAACACCTTACAACGCAAATGTAAAAAAAAACTTAGACTCACCGCAAACAATATAAAACAATAAAAACAGTTTAAAAAATAAAATGTAATAAACACTTTCCTTATCTAACTTCAAATTTATGTTTTTTTAAAATTAATTCTAAATTATATAATAGTTAAGCCCATTTAATTCCAATTAAACAATTAATGATATAGTTAAAATTATCCTTAACAGGTTATAAAATGTGTACATTATTCTGTAGTTTAACCACTATATGACCTTAAAACAATCTTAGTATAGAGTTAGTAGTGGTCCTAGCAATCTTTTTCTGTGATTTTTTACTGAGGTCAATAAAAGTAAAGGCCGTTGTTAACATGTATACACATCAAGTCACATGTGCGCATACTCACACGCACACATTCACACACGTGCACACATGAACACAACACACTAACATACATACATACGTTTCTATTTGTTTCTTTTCATTTTGGAATTAAAGTTTGTAATTACGTTTGTAAAACGTTCTTTTGAGAAAACACTTCAGCTACAGTAATCTGGAATTACCAAACTTCTAAAGTCAAACCTGTCGAAAAAAGCGGGGACATGCAACTTCTTACTTCCTTCCACCCCGCAGCCTTGCTCATCTGGACGAGGGAATGGTTGAGCCCTGCAAACAGAAAATTACGAGCAAAGTTCTCCCTCTTCCTGGTTCCTTGAAAAACACGGGTGATTGTGTTTGCGTTTACTTGCAAGAGCGCAATCGCAGGGTCCAAAACACTTCGTTTATCCAAATGCGATCAAAGTCAGTTGCGTTTCCATTTGGCTGCAACCACCTTCTTCCAAATGCTTCCTAAAGCGCTTCGCGACATTTACATTGTCCAAAACCAGTGGGAAGTCGGCGAATGAGACGCATCCCAATGCGGGTGCAGCTTCAGAATTCCAATAGGACAGGAGACTTCAGCCGACTATTTCCGACCACAGGGTCCATTTCAGGGAATGCCGTTCGAACTTAACTTTTTCTTCGAAAAACAACCTTTTTAATCATAATCTTTTTCTTTTCAATTTTCATTTATTTGGAAACTTTTTGAAAACCCAATGCCTAGTTTCGTTGCCCCACTGCGATGAATCCGAAATTCAGCCTCATTGATATAAGATCGCGGGTTTTTAGTGTTAGTTAAAATCCCGTTAAAAATCAAATAGAAATTTTTTTGTTAATTTTTTTTAAATTCAAAATCAAAGTTCAAAGTTTTTCAACTTTTTGATTTTTCGAAAGGTTAGTTACGAAATGCGAAAAAATCAACAACAATTTAAACATCCAATTTAAATAGAACACATAAAAAATTCTCTTTTAATAGGTTTAATTTTTGTTTTAACAGTAACATAGTTGTAATAATAAAAAAGTTTAATGGTTAAAACTCAAAATTTACATTGAAAATGATTTTCATTAATGTTTAAAACTCAAAATTTACATTGAAAATGATTTTCATTAATGTTTGGAATTTACATCATACATTTTGTTTGTAATTAATGTTAGTGTTTTAATAATTACTATTATTATTTTCAAAGCAGCAGCAGTACCGTCGAAAATTGCTTGGAATTTGTACATACCGAAAATTCAACGCCGATAGTACCTGGCGCAAATTTAGCCTGGAGAAAAAAAATTTTGGGAAATGATTCTTTTAAACTTACCATTTTGAGTAAACACTTCCGGTACCGCGCGATTCGCAAACTTAGAGAATTGCTTAATGAAGACCTCTTTCACGAACGTCTCGTTAGTAGATACGATCTGGAGGTACATCCCCATGTAGATTCTGAAGAAACAGTATTAAATCTTAAAATAGAACAGTAAATTTACCCAAAGGTGTCTCCGTATTTCTCAGTCCAGCGAATCATTTCGTTATATCCATCGTCATAGCCAAGTTCTTTGGTTCTATTTATGAAATAGTCCATGTTTCCGAATAGAAAATGAGGTTTTGGCCCAGGTAGGCCAAGTTTGTCTCGAAGTTGAAGGTGGTTGTAGCGTTTCCTAAAAGCCAATATGCAGTTATATCAGCACACACATATTCCCATACATACACGCACACACGTTCATACACACAGACTCACACAGTCACACACTCACACACTCACACATTCACACGTTCACATTCACAAACACACACATTCACACTCGTACACACTCGCACGTTCACACACTCACACACTCACACGTTCACATTCACACACACACACACTCACTCACACATTACGCACATACACACAAAGTTCATTTTCTTTCTACGTCATTGTCTGCCTCTTTTGTCTGCTCTGCAGATAAAAACAAGCTTCCGTGCTTTCGGTGTTCCCTAAGAAATCGTTGACCACTAATTGACATAACATTGCTATTTTTGCACTTTTCAATTGATATGTCAGCAAAACATCTTTCATAAAGAGCGCAGAGATAAAACAGGTCTGGCGAGTCCTTTCAGGCAACTTCCCCAAAAATAACAAACGAGTTTATTTTTCCTGCAGCACTTGTCTAACGGCAATTTCACAATACTTCCTGACTGTTTTTATTTGAACTGACCATATGTGGTAAGTGACCCAAACTAGTAGCAGTGTTAGGAGTAGAATTGTGAGCATTTCTGAAATACATTTTAAAATTTAAATTTAAAAAAGGAGAACAAAAAAGTAAGAAAGATTTGTTTTTCTATACTTATACCAAAAACTAGAGAACGAGGAAGCTTCCGAGTGATCAAAAAAAAGAATTAAAGAGCAAGCACCACGCGAAGTGGTGTTTTGGCCGCAATGGTTTGCGCTTTATCTAATCACTCTTCCTCATGGTAGCTTGCCTTGCAAAGGGTCGACTCTACCTTGCACTAGACTCTGGTCAGGGAGACCACCTGATCATTGTAATCACTAAAGAACCAAAAATATTTGTTTAGGTGAGGAGTTTTTGAATGAGAATTTGCAGGATCTTGCGAAAGTAAGATAGGAATAAAACTTTCACGTATTGCACAAAACTTGAAAAAACAATCCAGGTACAGCAATTTAATAAGATATCTTAAAACACCTTTTTTGTAAATTTTTAGTCAATTTTTGCCAATTTTGGCACACAAAAAAGCAAATAATTTTAAAAATAGCGGTTGAACATGTTTTTGAAAGACGCAGTACACTTTTAGAAAGTTAGCTTTGTTAAATATTATGTAATTCCTAGTGAAAAAAATTTATGTTTTTGTTAATAACAACATAATAATCAATTTAAAAAAAAATTTAAATAGAAGATCATTTTACAAAAATGATTTTGACATATAAACAAACGAATAGTTAGAAGGTGATTTCTGTGTTTTGATTGGTAAAAACAAGGACAAATGATGATTTTAAAGTCGTTATTTGCTATTTGTTGTCTTTTGAGTTTATAACCCATTGCGAAACACTACACAGCTCAAATTCTATTTGTGGACCAAAAAGTATAACAAACAGAAAAGTTTATTTTTTAAAACTGAAAATCAATAAAACTAAAGTTTTCGGAAAAGTCGGCTAAATATTTCTTTACCGCCCACACCATTTTTCATAGTGCGTGCGTGCCAGCCTCCTGCAGTCCTGCATAACCTTATGGTGTACGTCCGATTCCAGTTATGGCATCGGAGCTAAACTATTATGTATTCATACTAAATTAAATAAATTAAAAAAAAAGAAATTATTGCTTATAAAAATTTTAAAAAAAATATTTTAATCAAACTTTTCTTTAAATTTATTTTAAAACACTTTGTAAAGTTTTGAGCGCTTTCTTTCATGGAAATTGTCGGGAGTTTTGATACACTACTCCACTGTTTCAATGCGGTATTTGGACAATTTTGCACTTTACCGTGGACACATTGAAACGTCAGCCAAAGCAAACATCCATAGCGGCCGATATATCTGTGGTAACTATAGAAATTTAAAAGAAAACATAATCGATTGCTCAAAAATTAATGTTTAATAAAGGAGTTTATAAACCTATATTTTAAAAGTATAGTTTTACTTTTTGAAAAAAAACAGTTTAGTAACTTTTGAGTATCGCCAAGACAGCGAAAAATAGTTTTTTTTTAATCAAAAAGGTAGCAAACTAGAATGGCTATTAAAATTTTAATATTTTTCAAATTAAATATTTAATGTCCGTTTTCTTTTTACCAGCTAGAAACTTAAAAAAGAAAACAGTTACAAATTATTTTTGAAAATAAATATTTTTAAAAGAACATGAAACTCTATTTTCACGGGTTAAAACTCAAAAGTTCGTGCCGCTCAAAACTTTGCAGATCAGGTGTTATATTATTTTTTTAAAGTTTTAGCTCTCGGTGCGGGAATGGAATTTCCCACGCAGTTGTGCAGGAGACAAACAACAACGCGTTTATGCAAAACTTTCGTTGAAACTATTTTTCACCTCATCCGTTGTTTATTTCTATTGTCCCAATTGTGAGACTCTCTTTACTGCATTGTTTTGGCATCCTGGCGGTGCAGTAAATTTTTGCTGTCGAATTCCCCAGTCGGCTTGTGCCCACCCGGTCCACCCCCTAAATATCCTATTTTCGGCTGGATTTTGGTTTAAACATCACTTGCAACAGGCCTAAAATCAAGTCTGATCCTTGAGGAATGTGGCAATTTGATTAAAGAGCGCCGTCTGGAGCGACAATCCCTGCCGCTCGTTCGGAGTAATCTCGAAATAAACAGCAAAAACCGACGGCAGTCTTGTTTTGTTAATTTCCGCCCGTGCAGCCACGCAGTGTTCTCGGATGAAAAATTCAGCCCCGCCGGCCAATTTGTTTCCCTTCTGCGCACTTCTCCGCAAGACCGAACTGCATTCCCGAACCCTGCCTTCAGATGAAGGGCGTGGGAAAGTTTTCAGTGTGGATTTCTTAAGAACACCTCCCTTTGGGTTGTTGCTCTAAACATGCCTTGTGTTGGCCCGATTTAAAAGTGTTTTCTCTTTTCGCCCACGCAGTAACCTCTTTTTGCCTAAAACAGGTTATGCATGGAGTTTGAGACTCGTTTGGAACCGCTTCTGAAAACTAAAACCCCGAAACTGAAAACCTATGTTCATGAAAGCCTGGGTTTTTTAAATTTGAAAAAAAAACATTTTTATTCATCAATTATAAGAAATTTGAAAAAAAAACTGTCATGTTTAACGTTAGTTTTTGTAAAATAACTATTTTTTATGTGCTTTATAATTTTAAAATTAGCAATAATGTCATTGAGTTTTGAAGTACAACTTTTTCGTTTAGTATCTTTTCAATCTAACTTCGTCTACGTTTTTTTACTCGTAACCAAGGTGGCGAAATGTCGGTTCCAATTTAGTCGAAAACTGGCTGGCTGTTTTACATTTGATTTAGTGTTTTAAAAAATACAAGTTTTAATAACGGTTGTTCTTCATAACCCAAATATCAAACAACTTTTCAAAAAATCTCCATTTCGTTTTTTTTTGTTTTTTTATTCTACTTTAAGCATTTTTCTATTGCATGAAATTGCAGACCATAGCAAAACTTAACAATTTTGCAATAGAATTTGCAGTTTGTTTTAGAAAACACTTTTCTTTATATTGTTTATAGTTAAAAGATTTTTAATAAATCCTTTAAAAATTTTTACATGACAAAAGCGGAAGTTTTGTGAATTCTTTAACGAGTTGAATATATTCGTGGTTTTCAGTAATTCTTTAAAAACTATTAAAAATTCTGAACAAAAAAAAGTTTTCTGCAAATTCTGTGAATTGGGCATGCGCGTTACTAGAGGAGGCAATGATGGGTGCTAGCGCAAATTAAGAAAATAGTTTTTTTTAAATGTGATTTTACATTCAACTCTTTATTTTCTTAAAATTGTGGAAGAAGAATTTTACTATGTTTGGGATATTTGAGCTAACAAAACCACTTAACGAGTTTTTTGAAAAAGACTTTGTTTTAACTTCTGCTTTTAAACGTTTCCCAAAAACAAAGAGCGATTGACTTCCGTAAATAACGAACAGCTCACACGTACCTCAAAGTCATCTTGAAACTCTCAACCAAGTGCAAAAACCCTTCCTTTTGGACAGAGAACGCACACGACAAACAAAAAAGTGCAAACCGCCCCAAAAAGAATTTTCAGTGATTGAAAGTGTAAAAAACTAGAATTTGGAAGAAGGAAGTGGCAACGCCTATCTTGCACTGGAATAAAGTAATCTTTTTTTTGTCCGCTATTTCTGCAACCACTGGTTCGGTTAAAACAATTTAAAGTTTCTAAAGATATTTTAAATATAATATTGTTTTAATTGATTATACTTTGTGGGAGGTAACAACACCGATCGCATGTCTCATAAATTTTTAAAAGGCCTATGAGCAAGTCCAGCAGGTGGAAATTTATGACATAGAAGTTCGGTTGATCTATCACTAACGCACATGCTTTTCATTCACAAGGAGGACTTTCCCAATAAAAAGGTTTGAATTTTCAAATTTAAAAAAACAATAAGAAATCAATTTTTTTTCCAAAACAAAATTCATATAAATTTTCTTTATGTTGCGAAATTTTGAAGACAAACAAAAATTGTTGATTTTTTCCTGGTTTCTCAAAAATATTTGTTAGAAAATGGTTAATTTCCCTAGTTGTGCTTTACAAATTAAAAGTTTCAAAAAATAAAAACATAATATTTGTCTGATTTCAATTATGACCATCTTCTTTTTCGTATTTTTTTCTGATTTTTCATTTTGCGAAAAATTTCAATTACTCGGAAACAAAAATCCATAATTGTTTTTTCTCTCCACCAGACATGATAATTCCCAAGCACACAATGACTACGTCATCTGCCCGGGTAAATTAAATTCTGCAAGCTATATTTGGCGTGTTCCTTGGTTATGCAGCAGACAAACACGATATTTGGCAATGCTTCCACGATGGGTTTTGTCTGAGAGCCAAAGAAACTTTTGATTATTTTGGTGTTTTCCAACAAGAGTTTTTTTTTCATAAATTTTAGTTCAAAAATTTTTTTTATCTTTCGTACCCGGAAACTTAGCCATGAAGAAACATTGTCACTTTTTCTGTGGTGACAAACGGATTAGACCTCTTTTTATAATTTTCCATTTCTTCAATCTGCTATTGTGCAATAATCTGCAGTACGATGAGTTAGCCCCGCCAACGCAACATTTGATTTAAATGGTGTCTTAGGAAATAATGTTAGCTACGTGCGATTCTTTACTAATATTTTATCCATTCAATTTTAATGCCTAGTTTTTTCAGGAACTCTTAAGTATTGCTGCATTTTCTAAAGTATAATACATATTCCATGAAAAGAAACCACAAACCCAAATTAAAACATGCCCAAAATTGCGATAATCAAAGTTACTCCCATTAACATGAATGTTTAAAAAACTCTTAAATATTTTGCAAATTTCAAAAAGATGCTTAATTATGCTAGATACGAGCGATTGTTCACTATCTTGAATCTATTGTAATGAAGTGCCTACTTTTTTCCAAAATGTTATGTCCTGCAATTTCTCTAGTTTTTATTCGAAAAACAAAAACTAACTGAAAGTTAAATTATGGCCAAATGTGTGATTTTTGTATTTACTCTTTTTCACCAAAATTAAATTGAATAAATTTTAATTTAAAAAAATTAAAATACCCTTTGACCAAAATATTAAACAAATTGAAGAAAAACTGTGGTTTGATGAGAAACAAACGGTAAAATTGATTTCAATTTCACTTCAAAACACTTTATTTTCAATTTTTCTATATGTCCAAAATTTTGAAAAAAAAATAGTTTTTTCATGTTATTTGCTAAAACGTTTATCTGGTTTAACTTTTTTTCTAAAACAAATTTACAAAAAAGTGTTATAGAACGGGCTCAAATTAGGGTAGTTGAGGTTCATGAGTTGTTTTGATAATTTGGTTTTTACTAAGTTAGAATCAAACCAAATATAATCAAAACCTAACCCTCCTCGTTTTAATCATAGTTTTTAATAAGTGTTTATATACAACACAGTTAACAAACTCTCTAAAAACAACAAATGGGAATTATAAACATACCCCACCCATTTTGCGTTTTCGAATAAAACTATTCCGTAAAGAACTTTTTCTACCCTGTTTTGCTGTTGGTGTCTGTAACTACAAATGTAAAAGAGGTTTTTTTGTCATACATCACAGGTTGCACTAACTGATTTCCGTCATTTCCGCGAGACATCCGAGCATATTTAGCCGCCCCATGGCGTGCTTATTCTCACCGGTGAACGTGCTCCACGCCGGAATCTGTGCACCCCCTTCCCGAAGGATAATTCGATAAAAAAGCTAGACCAAAAAACCAACACACAACACTTTAAGACTTGACTTCTTACGGACGCTTTTGCCACATTTCATACTTTGAAGAAAGTTAAACTTGGAGTTTTATTTTTACTCGCGCTTTGGGACAATAAAATGCCATAAATAGGAAAATGTTCACCCAAGCACTAAGTTCAGTTTTCTAATAATGTAACTTTTGACGTTTTGATTTTTATGATTAAATGTTGTTGTCGACGATTTGAAATTTGATCCTTTACTAGATATGTTAGTTGGGTTCATTTTCCCCCGGTGTAAACAGTTTTAATTAAGGCATATTTATAATTCAGCTCGGGTGTCATCCTTTTAAAAAACGATTCCGCCTGTTTTTTGATAATTAAATTTTTTTTTACAATTTTTTTATCTTTCTCAGTTTAAAATAAATTATGTCACAATTGAAATGTTTGATCAAATTTATATCCTGATTAAAAATCACACGTAAAATTTTGTTTAAAGTGTTTTTATTCATTGTAGTCTGAAACACGTTTTTTGTATGTTTTTTTTGTTCTTAGTTTTTTGGAATTTGAGCCAACACTTGAACGATAACAAATTTAATAATTAGAAAAACGAAACCCTATTCTCAAAAAATGTCCTTTAGAAGACCGACCACTAATAAAAACCTAAAAATACATTTATTTTTAACTCTGCAGAAGAACGCGGAAACCGCATTTTTATTTTGTTTTTTTATTAAAAACACCAAATACAACAGTATTTAATAATGCGTTACCTTATCGTTTGCTAATTCAAATTAAATATAATTTTTAAACGTTAGTTTTCAAAGTTTCAACACAAAATTATTAATTTATACATTCAATTTAGCTATCATCTTTGTCGAATAAACTAGCTAAAATTGTGAAAAAAAATCAATGTTTTTTAATTGTTAAATTTTTCATTTATGTTTGCAAACATAAAATCTAAAGCAATTATCTTCGGGGTTTTTAAGTTTTATTTACTTTCTAAACAAATTAATTTTTTTAAAATTTATAAATTTTAAAGAAAAAAAGCAAACAAATTTTAAAGACAAATCTCCAGAAACACACCTAGTTGTATATTAGATCTTTGTTTTTGTAGTTTGATCAACCTCGTCCCTTCACCAATTCATCCCAATAATGCGATGACGCGGATCAATTCAAGCCATTTCATTCCTATTTCTTCTGCCCTGGATTAGCATTCGTTGTTTTCGCCGTTCGGGTATTTTTGAGAATCGCCCGCTGACTGTCGTTTTAATCTAGAGGGGTCTGTTTTTACGTAAAATCACCTGTAATATCATGCATTAAAAATCTGTAATATTACTCATAAACATGACTTATGAAAGACCAATTTTTAAAAGCTCAATTTCCAAGTGTCTTATGCTTGTAATTAAGTGACTCACTTATTTTTTTTAATTAACAAATGTTTTTGAACAATTATTTTAGTATTTTCCAAAATAAATGTTAGAAACATGCCAATTCAAACCAATTTGAAATTTTAAAAAGTTATTTTGCTTTCTTTAAAAATATGTTTGAAACAATTTGTAAAAAAATTTAAGTTAAAAAAAACTATAATTCAAAATTTTGTCCTATTGAAAACCGTTTAATTTTTTGAAAGTAAGTTTTGAATCTTTATCCCAAATTTATAGTTTTTGTAGTTTGGTCAGTCCTGTGAAAAATTATATCTTCCGTACTCGGGTGGGCGGTAAAAAAACTAAAGAACATAATGAAATCAGCCGTTCCAATTAAAAATTCCTTCCGCGCCAGTTATTTCCAGGCGTCCTTTCATGAAAAGTATATTTCGAGAAGATTAGCAACCAGTCGGGAATAATCACATCTGCGTAGGGGGCGCTTCGAACACAGATCCTAGAGAAAGAAAGGCCATTGAAGGCCAACGACGCCATCCTTGATCCTCCATGAATTAGTAAGCATAGGAAGTCACAATATCTGGACGGGGGGATGGGAACGCCACCGCAACAGCCCGGCGGGCGTAGGCGAGAGCAGGAAATTCCTATTCTGACGACGTGTTACTCTACTACACATTACTTACGTTCGAGCTTGTTGTCTAGAACAGTTTCCGCTATGAATGATATAGTGTTACCTCTCCAACATATTTAAAAAAACATTTTTTTAAAAATAAAAATAAAAACGAAAGTATCCCTTTAACATACATTTTTGTATTACAATTTCACAATTTACTACAATAATGTTGCATAATTTAAATGTAGTTTTATGAGGGCATACTACATACGTTTGAAAAGTAGCATATGTATAATTTCATTATGCAGAATTGTAAAAAAGTTATTTCGTAATTATTATTTTGTGGAGCATTTTAAAACTTCATATTTTAAGATTTTTTAATGTTTTAGATTTAAAATAAATTAATTGTAGTTTCGAGAAAAAAAACTTAAATTTAGATATTTTTTAAATAGTTTTTCTTTTGGATTGATTTTTTATTTCACCTTTAATTACATTATACAAATGATATAAAATGTTTTTTTATAATAATTTCTGAACAGCAATATCACTAAAATTGCATTTGTGTATATCTTCTTGCAAAACCTTGCGTGATGTCCTTTATGCCCTCAGGGTAAGGACAATATGTATTTCTGAAGAAGGTTCCAGTGTTGTTATTTTTTTTAAACTACGTTGTTTTATTACTATTTATTAACTTAAATTTTTTTATGCCTTTAAATCACTTGTAAATAAGAGTTGTATTTTTGTTCATAATGTTTTTTTAAAATTCGTTTTCAATTTCTTTTCGTGACTGCTTTGCGTTGAGTAACTAAACTACAAACGTGTAGCATGCAATATTTTCTAACCTACATTCTTTTAAACGGAGATCTTTTAAAAATTAAAAAAAACACTTGTGTAATTCCAATGTTTTTGAAAAAAACACAGCAAATATAACAAATACCCCTCTTCGATTTGATTTGAAAACTCATTGATCTCTCTTTAACAACTTATTTTTGTATTTGGCGGTTTTCTATCACTGTAAAAGCCACCAATAAAAATCTATTTTTTTTTGTTTATTAAACTTTATAATTTTTTGTTTCTCTCTGAAAATTCATATTTTTGGTAATTTTAAACGGCCGAGTTCATCCGTTCTTTTGAACAAAATAACTCAAACTCCTAAGATTTGTAATACAACTGAGTTAATCTCAATGTACTTGTTGATAAACAATTCCAGTAAAGTGAAAAATCGGTTTCACGTGTGTTCCAAAAATATATTTCATAGAAAACACCATGGTAAGTTTGGTTTTTATAGATGTTTTAAAATTCTGCTGATTTTCACTGAGTGTAGTTTCAACGACTTTCGAACATTACAAAAAACATTTCCTTTCTGTTTCTTGATAAGAAAGCTACGCAGGTGAAAGCTAGATCTATGACTTTTTTCAATTCTTCAGACGTTCGGAACACGCGAAGGAAAACAACGACGCTCACATCCATAATTACATACCCATACAATATTTGTTTCGGAGCAGCAAAAATCATTTTAGATCTTTGTTTGTTAAAGCCGCAGACCATTGTTTGTTCATCTAAGGGTAATATAACAAAGATGTACGTCAACAAGGACAAGATCCCGTCTCTGTCTCTCTCTCTCTCTCTCTCTCTCTCTCTCTCTCTCTCTCTCTCTGCCTCACTAAGACTATATATCTTTGACATTGTTTTCCTTTTTTGTATGCCCCTTTTTAATAACTTTCCCTGCTCTGTTTGAACTTGTTGACGTTATTGACCTCCAATCAAATGGCATACAAACGATGCAATTAGCCGTTACGCCCATACTCCAACTTTTACGGCTAATAGAATCAGTATGGCTATTCTTAGCCCCTTTGGGTATCATAGGTATTGAAATGTTCAGCATTGTCAGCCCAATTAGTAATTCATTGTAGCGACTTGGATGCGTGCAGAAACACAATTTGCAAGAGCTGTTTACGGTAACTACTTTGATTGTTATCATCATCCTCAGATTAACAGCAACACTTAGTTGAATGCACCAATTATGTGAGTGCACTTTTAAGAAGTACACAAACAAAATCAGAGAGAGAGAGAGAGAGAGATAGAGAGAGAGAGAAACATCAGAAATCTGCTACATCGATGTTTGAAACTTTCTCATCAGCCTGATTCCTGTGCTTGTAATGATCCAGCTGTTGTTTTCGATTTCAGGCTTCAATAGGAGGTGTGTGAAACTTTTCCGTAAATCAGCTTTTGTCTCCGGCCTTTGAATGTTTTCCAGAATTGAAATTTCCAGCTACCATAATAATTTTGCTATGTGTCATTTGAACATGATGTATAGATTTAAATTTTGGTAAATTTTTATTGGTAAATTAACAATTTGAATAAAACGTTGAGACTTTATTTTAAACTACAATTTTGTGAAAATTCAGTATTTTGGTAGCTACGACATCATCAGGTTTTAAGTAATTCCGCTGGGTGTTTCAAAATTCTCCGAAGCGCTTTTTTCGTATTTTCGAAGAACACGTGGGCGGAAGATTTTAGTTTCACTTACGTATCTACCACTCTTCCGAAGTCACCTGTTTCATACGTGTTTGTTCAAAAATAAATTGTATTGTAAGACTTTAAAAATAACATTTAACCAATTGAATGCTATTTTTGTCAATTAAATGTAAAAATTTGTAGAAACTGCTGCAAACTGATGTCACTTGATGACGCTAGGTGGCATTTCCTTCTTATAATAGAAAGTATAATTAAGATTTGTTGCCGATTGTGCGCGTGCGCTGCAAATAGTGAATTTAGCATGGAGTATTTGATAATTAGTGCTTCTTTGGATTATCCTGAGCTATCCTGAATTTAGAATTTTGAAAATTTTTGTATTTTTCATTGGAAAAAATATAACAAAAAATTCTGTTTTTGTTTATTGTCCAAACAACTGCTGTACTAAATTAGCATCACTTTCAACCAAAAAGAAAAATAAACTAATTTTGTTTTTGTTGTTTTTCTGTATATTTTTGCCGCATCTCTAAATTTAGATGTCATATTCAAGTTTTTTTTCTTGTTGAAAAGTTATCATTTTGTTGTGGTTCAAACTAAGTTAATTTTTTAAACATTTACATTAAATAAGTCTTATTGCTTGATCAACTTGTATTCTATAATTTTTTAAAAAGCAGTTTTATTTTTTTGTTATGAATGGCAAAACAGTTATTTTATATTTCTCTTATGTGCGATTAAATTTGTAAATTCATTTTTCAAATTCATTTTCTTCGAAATTCGAAATCTTTTTACCTTCTTTCGCTTTTTGATTAATATCCGTTTTCGCTTGAAAGAGAACTGGCAAATTTTGTTTTAAATGTTGTTATTAAATTTTTTTACATTTTTTAATATTAAATGCTGAATAAGACGTACTTTAAAATCCCAGCTTCAGAAATAAGGAACATCTTTTCTCAGTTCAAACCATTGACGCATTTTTTTAATTTTTGCAACGTCAAAGTAACGTGACAAAAACGTGTCCTATTGTTTCGCTGTTGCAATAGAAAGACGAAATTTATTGTATTACTCTAATTTTTAAATGCTATTGATTTTGGCTTCCTCACAAACAAAAGTGCAGAAGTTAGCGTTCAAAACTAAGTGCAATTGGATATAGTCACACTTCCAAGTTCTCCCAATTTCAGAATTCTTTGAGTTCCTTGTGGTAACTTGCCCTTTCTGCTTAGTCATATCGTAAAAACACTTCTTAAAACCGACTCGATTCATGAATTTTGTTCATTTCTCCGTGAAAACCTAAGATTTTAGTCCAGCTGATCCCATTCCTTCCGTAAACAGAGCCTCTCCTCTTCATCTACTTCAAAGATCTGATCTTCTGAATCGCGTTCCACGTCGAATTTCCGCTTGCCCCCTGAAATACTTTCAGTTTCGAGGTTTTCGATCTCTGCGGAGATTATCAAGTGGTCCGTTCGGGTGAGAGTGCTCCAGGATTCACAATATATCCTGCGGGGACAAAAAAGTTTACCCGGCGTAGGGAAATTGACGCTGAAAGAACGGCATTTCTCCAAGCGATCTCCCTCTAGCCCCGCATGGCGTCCTGTAAACGGATTCGCCATTACACATATCGGATCTCTTTTCGCCAGGCGCCTAATTAAGTGCCAGTTGTTCGCAAATTAGTCGGTGCCCAGGCCCAATGGGAGCGTTTTGCGACCCTTGGGATCAGTTATTACAATTCTAGAAGATTTCTGGAAATGCTAGTTTTAGTCTAGACAAAGTGATGATTATGTTTAATTAGTAAAGTTTTTTAAGAGAAAGAGAAAGAGAAAGAGAGAGAGAGAGAGAGAGAGAAGAACAGAGTGCTATTTGTGGAGAACTTTCTGCAAATCTTGTTGCACGAAGGATATCTTTGTCTAGACTCATAACCAAATTGAAGTGCTTCCCTTGTAGTTTGTGGAGCATAGAGCATTGCGTTTGAAAATGTGCATCTCCACAATTGGTAAAATCTTATTGTTCTCTTATTTGTCATTGTGTCTGTGGCAATGTGTTTCTATTTCTCTCTCTCTCTCTCTCTCTCTCTCTCTCTCTCTCTCTCTCTCTCTTTCTTTCTATCTATCTCTCTGTCGCTTTCTCTTTCTCTCTCTCGCTTATTCGTAATTCATTCACTTGGCTTATCTGCATCCTTAATGCTGCTGACATTGAAAAGGTTTAATTTTGAACAATTGAAAAGATGACCTTCATATTGCCAGCTTTGGTCCGACCTTTGCCATTATGCAACATGACTAATTAAATGACAGAAACCTTTCTCAATTTGCATTTTCATTGTATCTTGCAGCATTCTGCAAGAATGCTAATCAATTAAACAGTACTTAAAGCAAACCTTTTGCTCGTAAACACTGACTTTACCCAAATTTGTCAGTTTTCCAATGTGTGCTTAAAATTGGGCAGAGTCAAGCACTAGAAAGAGAGAGAGAGAGAGAGAGAGAGAAGAAAAAGAGATAGGGATTCTTGCGTTAAAAGTCTCCGCTTCCTTTTTAGTTTCTGTTTACCTAAATATTTTTCAATCTGGCTCACATGTTTCTTTTATTAGCACAACTTCCTTCTTCAACGTATTTCGGGTTATTAACCTCATCAAACCTGATCTGTTTACCATTTATTACGTGTCTTCGACTTTGTTACTTCCTGATTCATTATCTCTTCAACGTCAACAAGGATTACATGCTATTTATGCTAGGTCTTGGAGGGCATTTTCAGCTCTTTGGGTTTCCAACAAAACATAATGTGAAATGGAGCGAAACTAACTGCATTGCGTAACGTTTCGGCAAGAGCGCTTACGATACGTTCGTTTCGGGACCACAAACCGTTATTAATCTAAAATGCCCTTTCCAAACCAAACAAATAATTTTCTGTGCTCCGTGCTTATCGTTCTCTGAGGGATAACCTCTGTAAATGCCATCCCCTCTATACTTATTCTTCCGACTGGGATAATCACTGTAATTTGGCGGTCACTTGCCTTCTTCTCAATTATCCCTTGGTGAATTGTTCAGTTTCTGTTCTCGTAATAGGTGCGCGCGATATGGGAATTGGTGGGCAATGCGCCCAGTTATTACCTTCGGAAATGTCACTCAGTCGCATTCCGTAAATACGAACTGCCCCTTGTCCTAACGAATTTTTCCTGTTTTTGACGGAAAATGCCAAGTGTTTCCTTGTTTTTCTTTGAAAGATATTTTAAATGGTCCTTTGTATGGCTTTTCTTATAAGGTCGTCGTCCTTCGAAAACAAAGACAGCATTCAATTTTCCGTTTTTCAAAGTTGTTTTTAGCATTTTGAATCTAAATTGTAAATGTAGGGGCCGAATTTGTAAACATCGGGTAAATTGTAAACATCGGGCTTGCTTAATCAGGTAAATTGTCAAAAAAGCGACCGGAATTCGATCCCTTCGTTTACAATGAGTTTTGCCAAATTTGAGTATCTTAATTCTTTTTTAAATTGAGTTTTAAAAACGAGGCCACTAAAAAACTTACTTTTTTGTTAAAAATTTTTAAACTTCTGGCCAGACAAATAAAATTAATCTTTGCGAAGGAAGCCAGGTGTTTCACTTTTTGTCACTTAACTATTTCAACTTGCGTGTGTTTTTCCTTTCCAGTCCCGATAAATCATAAGTGCAGTGGTACAAGTGCTCGAGAATTTTTTATCAAAAATATTGTAGTTCAAAAAGATCATTTTTGTGAGAATGTTTTCGTTCTGTCTAAAAATGGAAATTTCGTCAAATTATGATGTAAAAATTTTCCTTATCAAAAATGTCAGTATTTGGAGTCTTTAAAAAAACATTTAAACTAAGTAAGATATTCACTAAATATTTTTACAATTTAAAAAATTTAAAAAAAACTGTATTCTAAGGAATTTATTTTTTGGCTGAAATCTTTTTTACAATTTTTTTCAAAAAAAATTTTTATAATAACATTTCGATTACTCTTTTTTGGAAAATTCAAATGATCCACAAAAAAAAGTTCAATCGACTTACAGTTTTTTGAGTTTTTAGCTTTTTAAGCATTACATTTTGTTTAAAATCGCAAATGTCGATCATTCGTGTTTCGAGTATAATCTCATTTTCTTTATGACCTTTTTTTTTTTTTTTTCGTCATTAAATCTTATGAGACTCATTATCTCGGTGTACTTTATCTACGGCCTAGGGCGAAAATCTGGGTGGTCTTCATCTAAAAACACAACCCAAGGCAACCGGACGCGAGCTTCATGGACAAAGTTCTCGTGATTTTGAAAAATGCCCCAAAATTCATTTTGTAAACTGTTTTTTAATTTTTTTAATTTTAAATGAATTTTGATTTGAAAACAATATAAACATTGTGTTCAAGTGTATCCAAAGTTGGTTGCTGGTCATCATCATCTTAAAATTAATTGATCATTCCAACATCGACTAGACTGCTCTCCATGTTCTTTCGCAATTAGTACCTAATCAATTTTTAATTATACATCTCATTATCGATTTTTCCCTGTTCCTCATATTTAATCGTTTCCTATTTTCGCAGCTATCCAGGGAAAACGTTCCATTTGGTTTGTTTATGACAGCTATAGGCTACAAATTCACAACGACTAGCTTTCTAAACAAAGAATTTTTAAACAACTTTGCTTCACGTTTTAAATTCATTGTATAAATTGACGAAACCAATTCACGACACCATTTCAAAGATGACCATGCAGTAAGGAAAATATTTTTCAAATTCTTTTTAAGTTTTTAAAATTACAAAAGGAAAACAATTTGTTTTGTTTGAAATATTTAGAAACTAAAAAAAATCCGATTAGGGAAAACTAATAAAATTGTTTAATTTAAAAAAAACAATTAGACTTCTTTATTTTCATTGTAAACTTGAGCACTAAAACCATTTTGAAAATTATTAGACTAAAACACAATAAAGCAAAATATGAAGTTCCTCACTAGAAAAATTCGGAAAATTTAAAAAAAAAACACACACACACCAAAACTTTATTTGAATAAAAAAATGGAAAAACAAAACTTTAAAACAAGTAACTTTACTTACTATTAAGTTTTTTTGCAGCAATATTTTCGAAATCAGTATTTTTCGTTACAAAAACTGAAAACATTTTTGATTGACAAACCTTCAGAAACAACATTTAAAAAACTTTTAAACTTTTAAAATAAAAAGTTGATAACATAAAGTTTTTTTTTAAATTTGATGTTTGTTTCGACGAATTTCTGAATAAAATTTCGTTTAAAAAATTTCCAAATTTTCACAATGTTCTTTGATTTCCAAAAATCGAACACTATATCCCAATTCGGGAACTTCCGACGGATTAATCGTGCACCTTGCCCGATTATGCCATTTGCGGTCTATTGGACTTACGGACGGATTTTCTATGTAGCCGATCACCGTTCCCCCGGAACATGCTGCTTGGCATTAAAGGTCTGATTCAGGGATCATTTCAAATTAGGGTGAAAAAAAGGAACATGTCCAATTTCCTTTGTCTCAGTCTGCTCAATGCTCACGCAAGGCACAAAAAACGTTATCCCGTTTGTTAATAAGGTAGCACGCCTTCGACATCATTATGAAGGCGGACAGACATCACGTCATTCCACAGAATTCACAATTTTTGATTTTACACCCGCCTAATTGTAGATTCTAGAAACCTGCAAAAGACGTCTGATTTTGGCCTTGACGCGAGGGGGTGCAAAAATAATTATTTCTTGAAATACAGATTTCGGAATTAATTTTGAATTTAAATTTCATGTTTTTTAAGAAAAATTTTCTTGTAATAAAAAAATTTTCTTGTAATTCTAGCTCGAAAATTTGATTAAAACAATTTTGCATTCAAAAAAGTGAAAAAAAGTGAAATTCAACCTGTTAAGCCTTTTTTGATTCAAACCTTCTAGGAAAAAACTAGTCTTCTTGTTCATTTTATTTGAAATTTTTTCAAAACGTAACAAAAATTAAAAATCATTAAAAAATATATTGTTTCATAATTGTTTTCCCTTAATTAAAACTAAATTTTTTCAACTAATGTTATAAATTGATTTGTTTTTGTGTTTTTTTGGATTTGTGTATTTGTTTGTTTTTTTCGTTTGAAAAATTTAAAAGTTTTAGACATAAAGAAAAAAAAAGGTTTCAAGAAAATTTATTTTTTTTAGAGCTTTTTCACCGATGTGTTTCTGTGAAACAAACTCCCCTTCCCCTTAATCCCAAAATTTCTAAAACTCAAACCCTCCGTTTAATAAAAAGTGAACCAGAAGTTTAATTGTTCTCGCACTTTCCGAACGCTGCCTTGAAATTCACGGAAATCCGAGTGCACTTGTTTTTGTCCGTTTTATTCTTAAAACAGAAGCTTAGACAATAGAAAACCTCGTCATGAACCTCAGACTACAGTTGATACGCCCTCACACTCTCCCACTAGATGACTTCGTTAAAAGACTTTACAAAAATTCAAAGGTTTTCGGATCCTAAGGGATATCTAGAACCCACTTATTCATTCATTGTTGCCCGACTGTCCCCTTTTATCATACAATAATTTCATTATTTTGTATCCTTTTTTGGATTTTGCGATATTTCCATAGATTGTTTATAACAAAAAAAAATCTTTGTTTTGTCTTCTTGCCACCAGGTGCTCGGTTGTTATTCCGTTTTCTGGCGATTCCATGACGCTACATTTCAATTTGTACCGTTGCTCCCGCCAATCCCGAGCTTCCCCACGGAAAATGAAAAAAGGACCGTTTTAATCGCGATTAGACATGTGCCACTGAACATCGCCGCGTTCTATAACCCCAACTGCCCACGCTTACTATGTCTTGGTCGAGTAAGAAATAGAAAAAGGCCGTATCAGTTTCATTTCCAGAAATACCGTTTTCCAGCATTCTGTAGTTGGTTTTCTTGGCATTCTCTCTCTCTCTCTCTGTTTGTCTTTTTCTCTATCTTCCTCAAAATTATTATAATTCCCTATTTTTCTTTGTTTTTCTCTCTACCTATTTTGTCTCTTCCAATTTGTTCTCTCTCTCTTTTAAATTTTGTGTTTTTATTTTCTTTATAATTTCTTATTTTTGTCGCTTTATTATAATAATTTTATTTTAACAACTGCTAGGTGCTTCAAATTTATTTTTTTAAACCAACAAATAGCTTAGCTAGGATAACTTAAATTTCCACAAGTGAACGTTCGAGAGCCAAAGAAAAAAACATAAATACATATGTGGAAACTTATTTCCAAAAAATTAAACACAAAAAACACAAAAAAAATCAAAAAAATTTAAAAAAAAATTGTGGTAAAATGCGAGTGTTTTTAGACTTATTTTTAGCAAACTTAGAAACAACGTTAAAGCCCTAATGTTTAGGTTGATGTAACTCAATTTGCAACTAATTTATGTATGCCTCAACTATCTAATCAATATTTCTTTTGCATCGCTCTTCTATCTTATTTCTATAAGTACATTCTCTCTATAAACACACTTAGCCTAATGATATGCTTATTGCAAAAGAGTGCAAAAGGGCTTCTGCCCTTTCCCGCCGGATTCTTGTTTGCTAGCTATTTATCTTTATCCAATTTGGTCACAAACTTGTTTACATCCTCTGATCTTTTCCTACCCTTACTCATCTTCTTTCTTTCCAACTACCGTACCCCTTGACGCATGTAGGTAATTGGTGTTCATCGGATGTCTTCCTTTTTGCCCAAAGCCTGCTTGGCCGATAGTCTTTCGGCGTTTTTCAGCGGAAAATGCCGCCATTTTGCATGAACAACACACTTTTTGCAACGCACTCGGTATTATTTAATTGAACAAAGGGGGCGTGAAATGGTGGTTTGAACTGGGTACGGTAGGTAGGCAGACGGTATATAAGGGGGATCCCGGAAGTTGGGCATTCGAAGTGTCTTCTCTCTCTCTCTTTTCTGCCTGGCTGCCATGTTACCTGGGATCTCTCCTCTACCGGGACCCTTGGACGCCCTCCCGTATAAGGTTCAAACAGTAGAGGTAGGGCCGTTTGGTTACTGTAGGGGTTTGGTTACTGTATACTTCAGCTATCTCCACGTTGGTCATTTGAAAAGGGCATCTTTTGGAAAATTCACACATTAGCAAACTTCTTGAATTTGCTAAAAGTACAAGATGACGGAGAACTAACAAGGATATGTAAATGCTAAAACAGGGATGCTTTGGACAAAGCATCTAGGTAACGTTTATGCCTAAAATTACAACGTGTCTGCAACGCCTGCAACGTGGTAAATTTCATCTGGGTGTCCAACTTCTTGTTCTGCGATACAATTTTGTTTGTTGAAGGACAAGTTTGAATAGCTTCTCTTGTGTCAGTCCAAACTTTTTATCATCTGCATGGGCTTCCTCTTTTGGTTTACAAATGAAAGCAGCAGCGCTTTTCATTAACCAAACTATCAAATGACGAACCATCGCGACATCCAGCAGGTCTTCTACCACATCGATGAGAAGATGAAAAATACAATTTCGAGCCAATTAGTGTTAATAGGGCTACTTGGAAAACTTTTCGACCGACTTGGATTCAACAAGAAAGGAAACAGTTGTCGTAACAATGTTTCAACATCATAAGGAAATAGATGATGTGCATACATCTTGGCAGCTTTGGTCTACATCTATCAGTGTCTTCTGCTGTCCACTTGTCAACGTTGTGTTGTCAATTCACGACCGCAACTTGGGTTGATCTGGTGGTACTGTTTGCTAGTCGTTTTGCAAGGTATTCCAGTAGGAAGCTTCTCAAGGAACAATCTAGGCTTCCGAAGACTAAGATGGGTAAAATGTTTACTAAGTTTTTCTAAGTATGTTTTTGAGCAAATAGTATACGTTTTACAATTCATCTAGATTGTCTGTGAATCGTTTTTCTGAATTAACATTAGAGTGCTTTGGAGTCAACAAGAAGAGAAACAGTTGTTAGCCGTAACAAGAAAAAGATGATCTTCTTGTACCAGTATCTTGTCTTCCTTATCGAGTTGTCTTATTTGCATGTGTTTTTACGACCGTAACATGGTCCTTCTGGTGGTATGCTAGTGTTTTGTATAGTAATTATTTGGGAGCTTCTTATGGAACATGCTACGTTTTTGCAGAGGTAGATGGGAAGCATGTCTTCAAAGTTTTAAAGCAAGTAACGCACATTTCGGAAATGTTCAGCTAATATCAGAATTTTTAGTCTACACATCGTCTTTATGAATTGACATTCGAATGGTCCGTAGGACCCTGATCAAGCCTGTAAGGTTTGAATTTGCTTCACGGCCGCGGAATTCGAGTATTGATCTATTTTCTCAGCTGGCTCTCCGTGGCGTCTGCGCGTTTTGCGTTAAAAGCCTGCGACAAGGTCGAACATGCGTGCCTCACTGGTGCAGTGCCAAGCGCCTCGCTTAGAACGCTAGAGGTCACTGGTTCGACTCCCCACCATTGTAAACTTTGTGCTTTTTGCTAATATTTTTTTTAAAAGACAAACTAAAATCAACCAAGAAAACCGTTTAGGATCATTCCCATGTTCCATGTCATGCTGCACAAAGGGTAATCAGAAGCGAAAACGCTGATGCTGGTTTTTTCATTGTTCAAATTGTTGTCGCAGAAAGCTTATTTTTTTTTTGAATTATGTTTAAAGGGCAAGTTGATAATAAGATATTACCAAAATTAATTCAAAACCTCCAGTAAGACTGAATTGTAAGAAAAGAAACGGCTAGTAGACATCGAAAAAAGCTAAATTTTGCGATTTTAGTAGGCATAGAAAGACAAGGAAAACAGTATTTTAGCTAACTTGAAGAGGTTACGGTAATGCCCCACGGGAACAAAGTACGGAACAAAGGATGTGCTGGCAGCTTCCGGTTGCCCGGCGACCAGCTCACTACCAGGCCCAGGGGTACCAATCATCAGAATTGTCACATGACTCAGACAATTAAGGCACACTCTCGCGCAGGAAAATGAACTTTGTCCTGATTTAAATGAATATTTGAATTGAAAATTTGGCATTCAACATAATCAAATGCTGAAAATCATACGGTTTTGGTGGTTTAGTGCTTCGAACACAGACATCTTAACCAGAAGACACAAATTTAGTTTGTAGCCTCCAGAAGTTTTAATGAACGTGGGTAAAACGTGTTTGTATCCTTTGAAATTGATATCAAAGAATTCAGAAATGAATCTCAAACTACCCATAATTTTCTAAATCTCATTTTCAATAGATTGTTTGTAAAGAATTCTTTGGAATTTCATTTTCAGTTTTTTCCAAAATCAGTGATATTCCCGTTCTTTGTCATATTTTCAGCACAACAACAGGTATTTTTGTATGCGGATGTTTTCTTGTAAATAGCATAAACACTGTCACTCATGCAAATAATATTTGAATTATAGTTATTTACTCATGATTGCATTTAGAAAGTGTTATAAACACAATTTTTCTTTATTAGCAAACAACTTGTTTGTTTTCCGCTGAAGTTGCGTTCCGGCAAGTCTTTCGGGCGCTGTACAAAGCCACTGCTAATTTTAACGCTGTAAAAACAGCATGTAACCAAAATTTTGTAAAACAATACGTTGAATTTATTTTTACACGAACAAAATAAAACCAATTTTTTGAAAAAAATAATAAAACTGAAAATTACTATCAAATTTGGGTTTATAAAAAAACTGAAAATTACTATCAAATTTTTGTTTATAGTATTACTAAAACGAGATTTTCGGTGATTTTTTTTCAATTTAATTGTTAATTTTTTTTACACATTTTAACAGGGTTCCTAAAAATCTTTTTACGCGAGAACCCTGCCAAAGCTTTAAACATACCAATAAATTTTTTTAAGATTTGGGACAAATGATTCTCGAATTTTTGACCTCAAATGAAAAAAAGAATTTCTTTTAAATTCCCACTAAAGTATTTTCCTTCAACTTAAATTCACCCAAATAAATGAATATTTATACTTTTTCCGTTTTGCGTTTTTACTTTGTAGAAGAGAACCCATTTTTTAAACAAACAACTGGTTTGTTTTCCGCTGAAGACAAATCAATCCTCCATAGATCTCCTGCGTCAACATTTTACACGGATATCTTCTTTTTATTTCTTCTCACATATTTTATTACAAAAACATTTTGAAACACTTTGACGAACCTACAGTGTTCTGCAAGCAAAAAAACTTTTTTTTCCAGAACTCCAAACAATTTTGTTTGCAAATACCACATTTCCGTCACATGTTTCACTTTTGAAAATAGCCGTGTTATGCACAAATAAGCGGATCGTAAAGGTATTTTCCAGTCCTTGACGTGCATTAGTCACGTGTTTAGAACGACACTCATTTCGCCTAAGTTCTACTTACAAAACAATCCTTCATAGATCTCCTGCGTCAACATTTTTTCCCTTCAGTTCTGAGTAATTTTTAGCCACATAACAATAAAATTACTTCGCTTAAATAATGCAGCTTTGTTTAAACAACGGCGACAAAACATTTTGACTCACTGTTTTAGTTATCACCTTCCAAAAATCTGTTTTTTTTTCTTCTTCAAAAGTTCAAAAAAAGTTGTTTATTTCAAGGAAATACGGACTCAAGTTCAAGTCACAAAGGTACAAACTACAAATTTCTGTATCTTCATAAATTTCGAATAAAATACACATTTGTTCTTGAAATCCACTTCCAATTTAATAAGTCCCCTTTAGATAAATTATTCTGTCGTCAGGAATGGAAAAGTTCATAATTTCAGTCTCACATTTCAATCTTTGGCAATTTCAGACCCCTCAGATTTTCGAAAGCAAAAAAAAAGTTTCTTTTACTTCAAACTACCATAAAAGTGTGATGTTTACTGAAAATTATACTTTATCCTTTTTTGGTGAAGAAATGTACTGAAACAAAATGTTAAACACTTTAGTTGAACTTTATAAAATCAAGTTTTAGACGGTTTTTCAAAAAAATAATGTATGGGTAAAAAAATTCCTTTTTAAAATTTGCGTCAAAATAATTTTAAAACCGTATAGTTAACTTAGAGGAAAATTTTTTTACGAAACATTCAAAAACCGTCGATTGAACTTTTATGCAAAATAAGTTCCAAGAAGTATGGAACTCTTAAGTTTGAAAAGGGATGAGAAAACAACCTGAGGATATTTTCAAGTGAAAGTTTTTGGAAAACCTCAAAGACCAGACTCAAATAAAATGTGAAGACACTCAGACTTCCGGATTGTTGAATCCTATTGGGACATCCGAAAGTTTTAATTATATTCACGCCCACACTTTTCAACATGCCCATTTTCACACATTCTCACAGACACACTGTCACACTCCAGACACTCCAATTCACCAAATCCCAAACAAGTCTCATCACTTGTAATTTCTACATCATCATAATTATTATTTTCCACCTAAAACATCTTCCCGTCTCTGACTAAAACTGACGTAGGTCGGTGGGTGGAGCCACGCTGTTCCGACCCGACATTTCATCTGCTATTCCAATCGGAACAGCCGTTATATTAAGATTTATTTCCGCTTTTTTCATGGCGTCAATTATTGAAAACGAGACTAGGTAGACCTTTTGTTGATGTGAGAAACAATGTGATTGAATTGGGTTGACCTCTTTTCATCATTCTTCCGTCATGACCATAAGACACTGCTACGTTTTTATCTATTCTTTTTCACTTTATCATATTGGAATTAAAACTTTGTAAAGAATCCTGATTTAAAAACTTCCGGTAAGAACGAATCACAAATTTCGAAACTGATGTCTCTTGAACCCCGTTTGCATCAGGAAGAGTAAGCTCGGATTTCCATTTCCGTGCGCAAAGAAATGTCATCCTTCAATTGACACTTAACATTTTTGATTCAACTGCGTATTGCTTTTTTGAAACGTCAGTGGATATGAAATTGACGAATTTACCGGAAAAGGATTATCTGCAAAATTTCGTGTAAAGTCTTTGTGAAAACAGTTTATAAGAGTTTAACGTTTTTCAGGTTTTCTAGACGTTTTCATTGACTGTTTTGAGAAAAAGAAAAAGAGAGAGAAAGAGAAAGAGAAAGAGAGAGAGAGAGAGAGAGAGAGAGAGAGAGAGAAAGGAAGAGAGAGAAAGAGAGAAAGAAAGAGAAAGAAAGAGAGAGAGAGAGAGAGAGAGAGAGAGAGAAAAAAGAAAGAAAGAAAGAAAGAAAGCAAGAAAGAAAGAGAGAGAGAAGAGAGAGAGAGAAAGAGAGAGCGAGAGAGAAAGAGAGAGAAACAAATGATTGCGAACCGTTCTCTGAAACCGCTCTTCAATTGTTTTCATTCCCCGATTCCGCCGTCTGCTTCCCGAGGAAGTTGACGGCTAACTTCCTCCTCCTGTAGTAAATACGAGACACCTCTCCACTTGTGACTTAATTGCAAAAACGGAGTGTTATTTTGTGCCGTTGACTGCTTCTCGATTCAGAGCATTGATCAACTGTTTTGCTGAATTCTTTTGTGAATTCCTGAAATGAAAACATTTCCTTCCACCCGTTTCGCTAACCGAGAAAGTGTCTTGTTTTCCAAGAACACGGCCTTTGCCAATGGGGCAATCTAATAAAGAAACCTGTGGGAAACAAATAATCAATTAGTTTCGGACTACACCTGGAATATGCTAGTATTGATTAGTCAATTATATTAATGGCGTCGTTTGAGCAGTAGGATTATATTTCTTAAGAGACTTTAGCTTGAAGGCCAGATAGTACCCGTTTTGGGTGTTTTTTTAAAGGGTTAGGCCGGATTAGGCGTCATATGGTTCGGTGCACATATGTAAATATTGCCTAGTTTGGGGTGATTTCTCTCTCTCTCTCTCTCTCTCTCTCTCTCTCTCTCTCTCTCTCTCTCTCTCTCTCTCTCTCTTTCTCTCTCTTTCGACCTGACCTGTTTACTCCTTCATGAACATTCAAATGATGGCATTTGCCGTACTCCCACGTTTCCTACTCAATTATGTCTCTTAGATCTTTATTGCAAATCTAATCTTATCCTCATTTGCAAGCGTGTCTTTTGAAATGTTTCTCATTGTTTGCCTGATTGAGAGTATTGAAGTAACTACATAGTAACACGTGGGCTACTGACAAACAGGTTCCAATTTATGTTTTCGTTAATGACTGGGATTGTCACACTCTTTTGATAAGAGAGGATGGGTGGTTAAGTAGACTTATCAGGAGTACCGTAGGATTAAATAAGAAGCCATTTCTAGCAACTTTCTCTCTTAAAAGTTTTTGATTGAGACGAGAGAGAGACACAGAGAAACAAAGAAACGGAGAGAAACAGAGAGGAGATACAGAGAGGCAGAGACGCAGAAATAGATAGATACAGGGAGACAGAGATATGGAGAGAGAGATGGAGATAGAGAGAGAGAGAGAGAGAGAGACAGAGACAGAGAGAGAGAGAGAAAAAGAGAGAGAGACACACAGAGACACACAGGCATAGAGAAACAGACACATATTTGCGTCACGTCGCCTTGAAAAAACAATTTCTTTGCTTCGCCGTTTACGTATTTGCTTTATCCACCCACACCCCATGCACTGGGCCGATTACACTGAATTATGCCATTATTTTTCCCGGATGTGCGTAACCCAGACAAATTTGTTACATTTACATAAAACATTTTTCTAGACATTTTTCCAATAATTATTATTGTTAATTCCAAACCCTTGATTTCCTTTTGTTTCATAAACAAGTAAATTACCCATTTGGAACCAGACATAGTAATTCTGAGGACACACCTCCATGTGTATCATACCCGACGCCTGTTGTGCCCAGTCTTAAATTTTTGAGCAGTTTGTCTGATTTTCGATTCTCAAAGGACTGCTTACGACCGACTAGAACAATAGAATTCTTAAAATGCAAGTGTCAGCGGATAAAAATAGAAATGCAAGGTATCTTCAAAACAGTTTAGTTTTGATGCTTTGGAAATTGGCTATGAGCACACATCAACATTTCTGAAAAACTTGCTTTTTCTCGATGATTTCCCACCAATCTATCGTATTTTCCCGTTGTTGTCCGCTCTCTGCTAGAATTCTCACGCGGCGCGCGTCAATGGGAACATGCATTGGTAATTCCACAAATTGTTTCTGCAGTTCAGACAAAAATCGTCTTGGTTGAATCAGAAGTTTGTTTTCAGGTGGGGATGAGTGTCGAGCACGACTCGTGTGATTCGTCCCCGACGGACCAATTCACGGCGGTGCAGTTCATCTTCCGCGCCTACGCTATGCCACTGACCTACATCTGTGGCATCATCTGCAACATTGTCAACATTCTGGTGTACACCCGACGGCCTGTAAGTGATTCACACGTACACACATATACACATACTCACACCAAGTCACCCATTGTCACGCTCACACACAGATACACCAATACATCAACACATTCAGAAATTCACTCACTTGCAGACTCAAAGACTCACGAAGTCACACTCATATACGCACACATTTACACACGCAAGCACACTCACACATTCACACACAGTCACGTTCACACACTCACACTAATACATTAACACATTCACCCACTTACTCCCCACAGTCACACACTCACACTCACATACACATTCACACATGCACACACATTTACAAATTCACACGCATCCTCTCCTTATTCTCTTTTTTTAGATGAGGCGCCAAGCCATCAACTGGTTCTTCCTGGCTCTTTCCGTCAGCGACCTAAGCGTCCTCATCTCATCCTTCTTTGTGTTCTCGGTTCCCGTTTATGCTGAAGCCTACGACAATACCAGTTCGTTCAAATTTAAACGAAACCAAATCTAACATTTTCAGCCGCCCTGAAACTTTCGGCTATCCTGATTCTGATCTTCTACCCGATTGCCCAATCCAGCTTGACCGCTTCTGTTTACCTGACTGTCCTCGTGGCCGCTCATCGATACGCCGCAATCTGTCACCCATTCCGATGCGTGAGTGTTTTGCTTGAGAGAGAAAGAGAGAGAGAAAGAGAGAGAGAGAGAGAGAGAGAGAGAGAGAGAGAGAGAAAGAGAGAGAGAGAGAGAGAGAGAGAGAGAGAGAAAGGGGAGAGGAGAGAGAGAAAGAGAGAAATAGCGAAAGAGAGAGAAAGAGAGAAAGAGAGAGAGAGAAAGAGAGAGAGAGAGAGAGAAGGAGAGGAGCGAGGGAGTTAGACCTCCAGACAGACGGTGTGTGTTTGTGTGTATGTGTGTGAGTGTTTGCGTGAGTGTGCATGTGTGTGCGTTTATGTGAGTGAGTGACACTGATTTCTGAATTTCAGGCCCGTATCATCAACTCCCGCACTGCTGTCCGCTGGATCGTCTTCGGTACTGTCGTCCTTGCCTTCGGCTTCAATGGCTTCCGCTGGGCTGAACTCACCACAACCACCTGCTTCAGCGCGAAACACCAGAAGTATGTCACTTTTCTCATCTCCTAATTTTAACGGGTTTTAGTCTCCTTCCTGTTGTAATCCCTACCGAATGGATGATGGGCCGAACCTACACCCTTGTCTACCGTAATGGCGCCTACAGTACCGTCATGTTCTTCTTCCCCTTCTCTGCCTTGATCTATCTCAACGTGAAGATCATCAACGCCATTCGCGAGTCTTCTGAAGCTGTTGGAAACCGTAATTCTTATTTAAAATCTGAAATTGAATTGATTTTCAGTGGGAACTAAGGAAACGCGAAAGGCTGAGGTTCTCGCAGTTGTGAGCCCTGGATCAACTGCTACTTCTATGCTGAAGAAGGGAAATTCGGCTATCAGGTAATTGAAACAATTATTTCAAATTTTATTTTCAATTTTCAGTAATGACCGCAAAAAGGAACAAAACATTAGTATGATGCTCGTCGGAATCATCACTCTCTTTATGCTCTTCAACGTCTTGGCTTTTGTGAACAATATAATGGAGCTGATGGGAGCCTATGGCCAATCCTTCATTGAAACCCTTCTGGTTGAAGTATCCGCTCTTCTTGTCAACCTTTGGGGAGCCTGCACAATTGGAGTCTACATCGGATTCAGTTCGAAGTACAGGGGTGTTTTGAAAGAGGTAGCAAAATCAACAAATTGAAAATATATTGGGTTTAGTTGCTTTGCTGGAACAAACTCAAGTACCGACTGTGTAGGAAAGAAGGAAAATTCAGCAGCTACCAGCACGAGACCACCCAGCTTTTGGATACTAAGATGGATGATCTTCGAGGGCGACAGGTAATAAACCTAAAATTATTAGGGGTGCTGCTTTTATTTCTTCTTTTTCATAATTTTACTGGGATCAAAAAGAATATAAACGTTTTTTGTTTCAACAAAGAAATTTAAATTAAGTTTGTAAATGAAAAATCTTAACATTATTTTAACAGCATTTTTTAAAAAAAATTGAAAAAATATTAGAAGAAAAATGAAAATTATTCAAAATGTATACCAAGAATAAGATTGTTTACTCAATTTGGTTAAAAAAAAAGAATGTAAAATTCAAAGCTGCCTAAATTTAAAATTCATGTAATTTTGAAAATTTAATTTAGTTAACAAAAATTAAAATTTAGATTTTACAATGTTAAAAAAATGTTTAAAAAAAAACAATGTTTTAGCCTAATTCGTTTTTGTTTTCAGTAGCCCTAGTTGTAAAAAAATCACTCACATCATTAAAATAAAAATAAAAAAATGTAAAAAAAACTGTTGTTTGATTAAACTTTTAATGGTAAAAGAATCTTTTTTAAGTTTATCGAAACCTGAATAATCAAAGACTGAGTTTTAAATTTTAAATTTTAAAAGATAATTCACATTTTTAATGCTATTTCATACCACTTTCCCATTAATGTTTTGTTGAAAAAATTGAAACTAGCAAAAACATTCGAATCAAAATTACAAACTCAAATTAAAATAAAATAAAAAAACAAATTCGTTACTATTTTTTTAGTTTTAAGCCTTTTTCGAAAACCAAATAGTTTTTTTTTCAGGTTCGAAGTGCAACTGTCCGAGGCCACCTCCGTGTAAATGATACCCGCCGGTACTCCTCCAGGGACACCAACCGATCAGTACGATCAGTCGAACCCGCCCAACAAACCGAATTCATCAACGAACATTCCAGCTGAATCACATCAATTTGTGTTTTCCCCTACATTTGTGTTTCCGGCAATCTCTGTGTTATCCCATTTATTCCTAATCAACGACATATCCTTACGGGATTGGTCGTTCGCCCTGTCAAGACGAACTTCCTTCTGAGTGTTTCAATGGCCAAAACTCATCATACTTTGATTATCTCATTGTTCCAGATCTTTTCCTTTAGGTACAATTTCCTGATCTCCCCATCTTTGTGAACGTGTATGTTTTCGTACGTCAACCACTTGACGATAAAGCTTTCTGAAATTGTACTTTAAAATAGTTAACCAGCATAACGTAAAAAAGATGATTTGAACACTGATTTGCAAACAAGTGAAATTATTTTTATTCGGAATCGATTCTTTTATTTAAGGTGGCCTCACCTTACCATCCTCGCGTTCAGGTGACCTGCACGCCGAAATCCTCCGGGTGGTGAAAGCAGACAGCATTTTTCAAACAAGACTTTTCCAAAAAGCAAAAAAGAATGTGAAAGCGTTCTAGAAAACAAAGTTCAGAATCATCCGGAAGAAGAAAAAAACACGGTACCCATGAACTTTTCTCTCAATTTCGTCATGAAAAGGAAAAAACAAAGTAAACACAAAACAAAATGTTACTGGCTTTCAAATTATTCACATTTTTCGAAGCAAAAAAAGTTTTGGAGATATAGGGAATTGAACCCCAGACCTCTCCCATGCTAAGGGAGCGCTCTACCACTGAGCTATATCCCCACCGGTTCCGTGGGTGCGGCTGGCGGTGAAAAGGTTTGCCTGCAACGAAGTCGCAAAGCTTCTCAAACTCAGTTAATAAACTGTACCACATTTAAGACTAGTATTTGATTAACTTAGCACGCTTTGGCCTGCGCATCTTCTGGTTTCTCTGTTTTGTCATTCTGACGCGTTGGATAGCTCGAAAGTTCAATTACCCTTTGTTGCATGCCTAAAGACAACTGAGATGAATTAGTAATGCAAACAAACACGCATGAGAGACGACTTTAATCTGGAATCTGTCTTCGAATCTAAGCTTAATTTGGATGCGTAAAAATCATACACAAATCATGGAAGACCGAAAATGGTTAACATTTAAAGGGGCTTTTTGTGCGTATCTGCCGGGTTCTACGCGCTGTTTAATAAACAGTCATAAGGGTTATTGTAAAACGCCAAAAGTATTATAGCCAAAGGATTTTTTATACGAATTAGTAAAAATAAAAAAGAAATATTTTGCCCGTTTAATTTTGTTTACATTTTTTCGATTGTTATGACCTGGCATAATCGACAACGCCTAATGAGAGGGATAAAGCGGCAGCTGCAGTCGTCTTTCAAGCGTGGTTGTTTGTTTTACTAATTCATCTCAATTGTCTTTAAGTATGCAACAAAGGGTACTTGAACTTTTGTGATATTCCGCGCATCAGAATGACAAACCATATAAACCTGATAATACTTAGGTCAAAGCTCATTCAATTAACTGTAGTCTTGAAAGTGGTTCAGTTCATAAACTGAGAGGGAGAAATTAGCATTTCGAATTCGTTGCGGGCGAACTTTTCACCGCCAGGCGCGGCAACAGAAGCGGTGGGGATATAGCTCAGTGGTAGAGCGCTCCCTTAGCATGGGAGAGGTCTGGGGTTCAATTCCCTGTATCTCCAAAACTTTTTTTTGCATAATATGAGGCAATTGAATGCAGCCGACGTTTTCTTTAGTTTTTTTGAAAGGTTTGTTTTTCAAAACAAGAAATTGGGAAAGTTTTTGAGTAGCTTGGTTGAATTCCATTTGTCTCAATTAATCTGGTTTTTATGAAATAGCTTCTGCGTTCACCTTCTGAAATATTGTAGTTTCCAAAATGCTTTTTTTCTTGTTGCAAAGTGTAAAGGAACATTTTCTTTAATTGGCGTTACTGAAAGTAATAGTTTCGAAATTAAAATTTTTTAATTAAAATTTTAGATGTCTTTGAAATCAATAAGAACTCCGTTCTAAGCCCTCGCAAGCTAATATCAACCCACATCTTTTTAAGAAGGGGGTTCGCCAGTCTATTGAACCGCACTTCATTTCTTTTGAATCACTGATTTGTTTGTTGGATTTAGCCTCAAAGTCGTTCACTTTATCCCCTTTTTTCTTCGATGTGTTGAATTTGCTTACTAAATAGAACATTGTAGGTTGACCCTTCCTGCACAATTTGGAGCTGCAGAAACCGATGATGAAACGTTTGCCAAGCGGGTTAGGACAACCCACGCCTGACTCACCTCCGCTTTTTCGCTGCGCGAACATTCACGAACGATCATTTGAATAATCCCCTCCCGTCTGTACAAATACTGCTGTAGCCTCGTCGAATTCACTCTCTCTTTGCCGTTCCACTCGGTCAGTAGCCCCTAATCATTTCGAAACGAAGAGCGGGGGCGGCGCGCTGTTAGTTCTTCTTGCGAAGCTTGCCCCGCGGATTATAATGAAGGGCAGTCGCCTTCAAACAGACTCCTCTCCCTGGTTATCACATTTCGGTGGGCTGCGCGCTGTTTGTCCAGTTCGCCCTCCGAAAACACTGTTTCTCTGTCAATTTGCCGCTCTTCTTTCTTTCATTTCAGTTTCTTTAGTTTCGCACAATGGACCGTCGTCTTCGCTTTGCCCCTCCTTTCTCTCCCCTGATGAACTTCAACAGCCGATTCTTCGATGATCTGGACTTTGACCGCACCTTCCACAGGCCCTACTGGAACGATCACTCCATGCTCACCGCTCACAAGATTGGGCAAGCTGTTGATGTAAGTAGCATAAGATGGGTTGGTTTCGGCAAAGGGTCACCGAACTGAGGATTAGCCCAGGCCAAGAATTGTCGGCAACTTGACCAGAGCCAGTTTTTCATTGGACTAACATCGAGGGTTCGGATCCTTACCGGGGCAAGGCCTTTATGACTTTACTCTGTGAATTTGCGCAAGGGTACTTATGAAAAAATTCAAAATTGACTGGTTTTGAGAAAATAGAGCTGGACCGAACCATTTTGTAGCAAACTTATTCTTAATACCTTCACATGGCTTTCGAGCAACTTTTTTTTTAACAAAAAGAGAACTTTGAGGTTAAAAACTTCAATTCACCATTGGATTGATTGATTTCCATATGATGCTTTTGAACCGTTTCCGCGAAACACTTCCGTCAAAAGCATATGTAAATTTTTTTGGAGTTTAACTACACTTTGTTGAAATCACTTCAATATGGAAAATTGAAATTCTTTCTTTCACTGGCTGGTTGATTTTTACGCATCCACTTTTACGCATCCACAACCTTTTTACTTCAACAGTGGCTCGCATCGTATTTGTTGAAATACTAGCCCCCTTCTTAGTTTATTAGAATGTATAAAACGTTTAATAGAAAAAGAGTCAACCTCTCTTCGAATGATGTCAAAGGCTCCGTGACTTCAAACAATCTGCCCTTTTTCACCCGAAACGTAAAGTACTGATTACACAAACGACGCTATCTTTCTGGTTTTGCGGAATGTGATGCAAATTCCATGAAGGTAGATAAAAAGTAAATACAAGCCCTGCATTGTAAATTTTAAAGGCCTTGGCTGTAAAAGAATTGATGTCTTCCAAACAATGAAAAAACGTCAAAACGCCATTTTAGGTCGTTGACAACGAGAAGGAGTACACTGTCTCCATCGACGTGTCTCAATTCGAGCCTGAAGAGCTAAAGGTAACTTTCCAATTTACCGTATCTTTCCTTTTCCTAGGTCAACATCGTCGACAACCAGCTTGTCGTCGAAGCCAACCACGCCGAGAAGTCCGACAAGTTCGGAACCGTCGAGCGCCACTTCATCCGCAAGTACGAGCTGCCCCCAACCGTCAAGGCCGAGGAGGTGAAGTCTGACCTCAGCAAAGACGGAATCCTCACCATCCGTTATGACAAGAAGCCCGAGCAGCAGCCTCGCACTATTCCCATCACCATCCAGCCCAAGAACTGAGCAAAGTTATCAAAATTTGAATTTCAAAATGCAGCTTCTTGAGATTTCAGCATTGTAAGTCGTATTGTGTATTTTGTTCGTTGTGGAATAAATACTCATGCATAGCCATATTACAAAACAAATATTATCCGTTTTCAAGAATCTGAATCACCTTCTTACCACATGGTAAAATGTTCAACCCCGTAGCAAATTGGGTGTACTCTAGAATGGGGTTGTAAAACAAGCTGCACTTATGAAAGCCTATAAAATCAGGAAAATTACATTACCTCGTTGATCTCAGTTTCAAAGAGCTTTTGTTGGGTCACGGCGTGCTTTGATGAAATTCCATCGGAAATGTTTTTTTGTTTGTAAGTTTTGATTTGATTTTTTAGGTGAATTGGGGCAAAAAATGCAAAGTCCCTTGTGTTAATTTTGAATGGACGATCTCCAAAATAAATAAACAGTTCGTTTAGGTTGTTAAATATATAGCATAACGTTGAAATTATCCTAAATCAATACCTACTATATTGCACTAAAATCGCACTTTCTCACCTGACCAATTATGCAATGCCCATCACTTCCGTAGCAACAGGATAGGCGGAGCATTGTCATCTCTAATGAGGCGCTTCCAGCTCATAACCTTCCCAACTACCTTCTCCTGAGCCTCTCGTTCGATTTAGTAACTTACACACTGCAAATGATGTGAAGTAGTTAAATCAACGAGAGGTTCACGAGTATTAAATCTTCAAAACTAAAAGGTCAACATCATGTTCTTAATGGTAAGGCAGATTAAAGGTATATTTTAGGAAAATATATACGGAACTATTGGCTTCCATTCATCAGCAAGTAGGAGGAGGGAAAATCGAACAGGAAGGACGAGATTTTCGCCATTCCCTATGACAAAAAGCCTGAGCAGAAGCAGCTACACAGGATTTCCAACATCACATAGCAATAAACCTGACCAAACTTTTTAACATTTCTAATTCAACGGAGCTGATTCAGAGGTCAGATAAAAATTCGACTGAATTGCTGTTAGGTGACCCAGAAGTCATAATTTATGGAGACCCGAGTTTACCTTGGAGAAGGGCTTCACATCGGTTAGGATCGATATCTGAAGTTGTTATCCGCCTTTTTCGGTAACCTCAGGCCGCTTTCTGTAGTTTGTTTTGGCAACCTGAGGCAGCTTTCAAATTTTTCTAGAAACAAGCTGTTTTTTTTCTGGCAACCTCAGGCTGCTTCCTGCTTTTTTATGCCAACCGCAGGCGGCTTATGTAATTTTCTGGTAACCGCAGGCCGCTTTATGCTTTTTCTGGCTTAAGACCCCTTGCTGCGCATTCTGGCTATTCTGGCCAAACTAATTTGCCTTTTTACAGGTAGTGGTTTTCAGGAAAGGGTCCCCCTTTGGTAAAATTTGCTACAGATGAGAGCTTAAAGTCCGCACAAAGTATTCTTCAGGGGCATCCGCAATTCTGCAAAACCCTGTCAGATAAATCTGACTTTCAAGCTTAATTTCTAGAGAAAACTCTCAATTAAATAGATCATCTAACTAAAAATAACGAGGAAAAAGCCAAATGGTTGGTGAAACATTCAGCTAGGTCTTTAAAATTGTCTGAAAATCTGTACAGCATTCCAACATCACGTTGCCACATGATCAATTATCTTCTACCCTTCAATTTTCAAGAGAGCTTTGTCTCACTTGTTGAGAAATCCTTCCGCTCATCAAAGCATGTTTTTCAACACATCGTTTTATCTTCTAAAGGTTGTAGCTAATGTGGAGATTGCAAAAATGACGAGATTTTATTGATCACCACTTTTCCTCGCCACTTTCCAAACTTCCCAAAAAGGGCAACCTAACCAAACTTTAGAACACCGGTCTGACTTCGATTTGGACAATACAAATTTATTTTTCATTCATGTCCACCCCTTCAAAACAAACACCCCGGGATCGGCAGCTGTACAGCAGGTAGGTATCATGTACCCCTTGGAGGTCTAATTGGGGACTCGGAACCATTTCCGTGGTAACCAACGAGGCGGGGCTATCTCAATCATCAGTTAGAATGCTTCCGCCGTCCACGACACCAACAACACCTGCTCTTGGACCTCCGGTTAAGATAAGTATACTGTATATTGGCAGCAATCCAGAACCATTAACAACGAGCTTCCCTCCCCGCTTCTGAAAGTCCCGTTTGAATATAACTTGTAGACACTAGAATTGATGTCACAAGTGTATTCAAACAGGAGTTTCACGAGCAACAATACCGTAGTCAAATGCTACCAGCAAGACCTTCCATAACTACTTTAACGTCACCGCTCTGTCCCTTAAGGCCCTAAGAGATATCGTTGATGTAGTTTAGTTTACCTTGAAAACGGCAAATTAGGCTATATTTACGAGAGTTCTCAGGTCACAGTCCAATTCAAATCCTCGACCATTTGACCGCTCGTCTAACTCTCGTTTGACTTAGTTTTTCCGACACTTCTGCAGCTGTGGCAATGACTAAGTCAAAACGAGAGTTTGGGAACACCTGTCAAATCCTTAGAAACACTCCAAAACAACTAGGCAAACTAGAAACTACATCTTGGAACTCTAGAAAAGATTGATTTAGGTTTTATGGAGGGCTCGGAACTTTTTCCTTAGCAACGCTGTGGGCGGAGCTTCGTTTCTAACGTAAGTCATGATTATTTCTCCTTCCCCGCCACCTGTTCCACGGGCTCTCCCTAGATTTAGACTACTGTAGATTCATGCGATATAGTAGCTTAAACTAGGGTGAGCTTAAGGAACACCAACAGCCCAGACCAACGACCCTTCCTGTATCAATGCAAGACCTAGGAGGTCTTGTTGATGTCGACTAATGTGCCTTCAAGACGGTATATTAGTCCATATTGACGAGAGCTCTTAGGGCACACGCATCTCCTCAGGTAACACAAAGCCCTTAAAAGTCCCCAACTCCCACCCAAGCCCTAGAAAGTCTTGTTTGATCTAGAGTAGCATACCTTCAGAAAGGTATGCTCCGCTAGAGAAACGAGAGTTTCAAGAGCCCTGATTTTCCAATTCTATAAAACCCCGCTTCACTTCTTAGCCTATTCCTTTTTTTCCCATAAACTCTCTAACGACAGGTATCCATGAACCATACAATTAAAGGTAAGCAATCATAATCACACCCTTTTTTTCAATATTTCAGGTCTTGAGATTCCGGTCGAAGCTAACCTGTGCCTGTTTTAAGCAAGAAGCCTTGGGATCCAAAAATCCTTATCCCAGACCATCCCGCTCTATGAAGTCTCGTTTGATTTAGTTTTTTCCACACTTTAAAGGCTGTGAGAATACTAACTCAAGACGAAACTTTACGAGCATTTTCCAAATCCCCTTCCTTTCAAACTCCTCTATCTTCACTTCTCATATCTCAGGAATTATGCTATCTCTAAGCTGATGCTGGTCTTGTTGGACAAGAAGTCTGCGAGATTTCAAACTGGTAAAGGTAAATATTCAGAACAAACGCGTTTCATCATTTTAAGGTTTCAACTGCGATCTTCATGGAGTCTCTGGGATCGAGAAGATCGAAAATACTGTGGATAAGCAAAAACTACCCTGAGGTCTATGCCAACCACCGATTCAAGTCATAATTTGTTTCAGTTGCTGTTTGTTTGCCAAGAGGTTCACCAGACTTCGAATATTTGAAGGTTAATCTCATGATTATTCTACTCCTTTACTTTTTTCAGGTACTCAGAGCGACTAACAATACCTAAAATGGCTAACGTAGCAGCTACCGGATCTGTTTTCTTTTGTACAACCAAGGAGGCTCTCCTTTCCCATCCTTCCAAGCGCTCCATAAAGTCTCGTTTGACCTAGTCCCGATAACACTAATAATGCTGTACGAGTCTATGGTGAAACGATACTTTACGAGCAATCCTATCCCTTACCCGTTCCTTTTTGAAACCCTACTACCCGACCTTCCAATTAGTACCCAGGGCTACCGTACAATACATGTGATAACAGATAAACTATTCATGAAATGAAAGTTATGTCAGTTTTGTTGTTGTTTACAGACCTTCTAAATAATATTCACCTGCAGTCCACCAGGTGGGACCAAAGGTGATCCAATACGATTCAAGCCGCGTAATGAGAGGGATAAGCGGCAGCTGCAGGGTCGGTTTCAAATTGGGGGGATTAACGGGAACCGACGATTGTCAACGGATTACCTGAGCTAGTGGCGTTGAGTAACAAGAGACGCCGAGATTGGTAGAGAAGGGGGTTGTAGAACGAGACAAAACGAGAGAGAGAGAGAGAGAGAGAGAGAGAACGAGAGAGAGAAAGAGAAAAAGAGAGAGAGAGAACGAGAGAGAGAGAGAGAGAGAAAATGAGAGAGAGAGAGAGAAAGAGAAAGAGAGAGAGAGAGAGAGTCAACAAATAGTTCTGCATCTCTCCAAAACCAGCCTTTTAAGCAACATAAATTTTAAATTGGTGCACAAACCATATTTAGAAACTTTGCTGCAAAAATCTAGATACCCCCAATTACGTCCCAAAAGCTTTTTACTGGCATTGTCAGTCACACAGGCCCGTTTTTACAATACGCCACAATAAGCAAAAAAGTTTTGGAGATATAGGGAATTGAACCCCAGACCTCTCCCATGCTAAGGGAGCGCTCTACCACTGAGCTATATCCCCACCGGTTCGTTGGGAACGGCGGGTGGTGAAAAGACGCGGCAGCATCTGCGAATGAAAGAAGTGCGTTTTAGAGTTGGAATCCTTAATAAAATGTAAGGTGATGTAATTCAATCTTTGATTTTTCCTATAAGAGAAATATTGTTTCATGCTTACTTTTTACTTGCAGATTACCTTCAACACCGTTTAAACATCTGGATTTTATGTGTAACGTATTAAAATTAACTTTTTTCTTTCAATCTAACCTCGCATCCGCTTTTTGTAACACCCAAACCGTTAAGATACACTGACAGAAAGACAAAACTTTGGTAACAATAAAAAGAAATATTTTCCAATGTTCTGTTTCGCTTGGCGAAATGGATAGGGAAGTCATTAAAAATGCTTATCGTGGTTTTTTGGCTTTTTACATTTCCGGTAAAAAGCCATAAAATGCATATGAATGATGTTTGCATTTTATGGTTTTTTACCGGAAATAAGTATTACTCATATCCCATATTTACATTTGAGAGTGATGCATTTTTATTGGCGCGGTGCATTGTATAAAAACGTAAAAAAAACAACATAAAATTTTGTAAACGATGTGAATCAACACTTCATGATTTTTAACAGATTAATAAAACGTTCATACATTGTTACAATCAAAATAAAGGGTAATTGTCACCATCGAAATGAAACAATAACTGATTTTTTTTGAAATTTTTTTTTAATTTTTAATATTTTTAAAAACATTTTACAACACAATAAATTATGTTAAATCCCCTGCGTATTTTTAAAAAAAAATATTTCTCTACAAAATCCTGCCAGCCGATCAAATTAGATTTTCGCGATATAGCGAAAATACTGAGCATAATCTGAAAATGCTTCTCGTCGGTTTTGTTTATTTTTTCTGTCTTGAAATTTAAGTCGCAATTGTTTCCTCAGATTTATTGAGTTAATCAACAGTATTTATTGTCCATAAAATAATCTCAATTTTTACCACCAAGCGATCTGCAATATATTTATGCGGCTGAATTTTGGGTTACTGTAGGCGAGGCTGCGTACAAGCCAAATTTAAAAGCGTTTAAATAAACACCATTTTTTCTAGCTGCTTTTCCTGTTATGCTTTGGCTTTTATTATACGCTTTTTCATACTGGAAAATTGAAATCCATAATAATATTTCTTGTTTACCCAATAAGTTGATAATTTTAAAAGCCGACATCGTATTTTATTATTTGAATTATTTGGTTTCCTTTTTTATTTGTTTGTGAATTTTCAATTAATTATTTCGTTTTTTTAAAGCTTTTGTTAATATTTAAATTAAACTGTTTTAATTTCAGAAGCCATGGACAACGTTGAAATGACTGCTCAGCCGGAGGAGTTGGAATTGGACTACGATTTCGAAATCGAACCGATTCCAGTGAGTTTTACAAATTAAAAATACAACATAAGCAATATTACAAAATTTTATACATACATTGGCTCGTTACACGCCCGATTTCAAATGGAAAATACAAAATTATAGTAATTCAAAAATATAAATCATCTAAAAATCTCACAATTTCCACCCAAATTAATGTGATAGTTTTAATTACTTTCAAAAGCTATTTGATCTTTTTTTTTATAATTTAAAAGGATTGTCTTAAATTGAAAAGGAGTGTTCTAATTACAAAAGTGTTTCTCAGTTGTTTTGGCAATTTTATTTTCAATCTTAGTCGATTTTAATTTTTCAACAGATCTTTTTATTCAGTGAGATTAGTGTAATTTTGCAATATTTCGTTTAAAAAACACAAAATCACTTGACAGTAGTGCCCTATCCCTCTTTATATGTGTTTTTTTTCGAAATTCATCGCAGAAAGCATGTTGCATTAATCCAAAATTCTAAAGAAAAAGTTCTAATAAAACCTTTTAAATGCTATTTCCTGATTATAAGACCCAAATAGTAACATTTACATATATAAACAAACAATTCAAACGAACAGAATGTTCATAAAAACAGAATTTCAACTTTTTTTTCAATTTCAACAAAAATGCTTTACTTTCATTATTTTTTTAAAAAATTTTTGCTGTTGCTTGAACTTTTTGCTTCCACTGGAGCTTTTGCTATTTTCTAAACTGGAATATAAGCACTGAGACGGTTGAACAATGCGTTTTAAAAAGTTTTTTAAAATTTAAAACAAGAAGTCTCTATTTCTAGCACCCTTAATAAGCTATTGAAATTTTATCCTCTTTTGAAAAGCCCGCGTTTTGTTTACATTTGCAACCTTTCTATGAATTTCTTTCGCTGTTAACAGAATGTATAAGTTTCCTAGTTTCCCTCGCATTCCTCCTTCGATTGCTGTCCCTCCGTCAGAGAGGGTGAGAGAGCGGTTTTTCAGTGGTCTGCGGGGTGGCGTGTGGCGGATCGGCGGCTCTGCGTGACAATGAACGCGGCAGATTAATTTACGGACATTCAAATTCCTGCCTGTCGGCTGGTGCGTGGAAAAATGGTCATGCGATGCAACAAAATAGGGCGCGTGTTTCGCATTGTTTCCAAGTTTGAAATTGATCGTTTGGTCTCATCCTTGGTTCAAAAAAGGTAAAAAAAAGGAATCGCATGAGGATCCTTTTTAACTGAATGAAATGCTTGATAAGACAAAATCCCAACCGAAGGTGCTTGTTTCTTGTTTCCTTAAAAAAGCTCCTTTTTTCATTTTATAATGCTGAAAGCAGTTTTCCTTTTCGAATCAAACCTTTTGTTCGTTACGAAATTGTCGCACCCTTTAGAAACAGTTGCATAGTCATCTTACAGTCATCGTCTGATCAACAATATGGCTGCGTTTTGCAATTTCAAAGCTGGAAATTACAAAATTCTTTTTTCGACGGAGTTGTGAACGAACAATATGAAAAATGAAGAAAAATTTTAACAAATTTACTTTCTAATGTTTATAAATTTTCTATCGTTTTTTTTAGTTTCGAAACTGCAATTTCATGAAATGTTGAATTTGAAGACTAATTTACGAAGAAGAATCCTAAAAAAAGTCATTTTTTCTCCATTAAACCAAACCCTTTTTGATTATTTTGCGGATCAGACAAGACGGACTTTGCCGAAAAGTGAACACGACATGGAAACATTCTCACGCCTGTCACGAAATGGTCACAAAATTGCATAATTGCTGCGTGACGAGTTAATCTTTTCAAATTGTTTCCTAATCCATTCTTTCGGTGGTCAAAGGTAAAAAGTACAACGTAGCAAATAGTTGCGTCATGAAAGTTTGATTGGTTTTAGGAATACAAAGTATAAAAATATTTATATTGGGCACGTATAAAAGAAATTAACCAAGGATCTGTAGGTTTGCATCACGCGACTCGACCCATCATTTTTGCTTTATCGGTGTTTTAACTCATTGGAAACAATACTAAGGAGAATGCAATCTCCGTAAGCTAAAGTCCGCATTTTAACTTACGTATCCTTTGGCCGCTTTAAGTGCTCTTAGGCATTTTCAAGACTCTGAGGCCGCTTGTGGCTACCAGGGCTTGCTCAGCAAACTTCTGGTCAGTGTGACCGCTTCTGGCGCCCTTAGGCCGCTCTAAGCCGGCTTTATATTTATTCATACTATGCCACTTGATGATGTCTATACTTTTGAAATAAGTTTCTCGGAACTCTTATAGGATATTGGAATTGCGATCAATTAATATATTGCCAAAACAATAAAACATCTTTTTTGTTTCCCCCCACTTTTGGAAGTCTGGAATAGAGGATACATCTTTGGAAGAATCTGTGGTTTGGACCACTTTAAAATCCTTGCTAAGTTTTTTCCTTTGGTCTTCGAAACCCCCTCGCCATTTCCACTTATTACCCAGTCAGATATCCATGGTCTCAAAAGTGTGACTTTATGGTTTCCATTACAGCTCGCTATTAGAAAACCCAAATCGTAGCTACATTGCCGTGACAACAGGGATTTGTAGCTACAAATCCAGACTTCCAGCTGCCGTATGCGGAATTGCTTCTGGAAGATTTGAAACCGTATTGGAGTAACGGATATGGGAGGGAATGAAGCTCTTACAACGATAAAAATACAGTGGTTTCTCCATTAAGCTTTAGTTTTTAATTAAAATTGTGAGTTTTCCATCTTTTTACAAACCACAATTCAAAGCATGAGTCTTTGGTAGTTAGTTTTCAGAGGTTTTCACAGGGGCGTAGATGTAGAAAATTCTTCTTGTCACTCAGCAAACTCAATTTTTTAAATTTTTCATTTTAATACTTTAAAATGCGTTTATTTAAAATTTGACCGTTTTCCACCTTTATGTTGCGAATACATTGATTCACGGCGAGCTTTGCTATTCGCTGCATTTTATGTGGCTTTAATCCTGCGGACAATCTCCCATTAGGCGGATAATGCTAATCCCTCGCCTTTCCCCTGCCAGAACCTGTGTGTTGCTCCCCTACAGTCCCCCCTTCCCTTCTGGTTTTCCTGCCCTCTCCAGGTGCGGCTGCTCTCTTCTGACTCATCCACTTTGTCATGCACAAAACCACACCGAGTGTCATCTTGTCATTTCCTGTCCGTCGTTGGCTGCGTAGTCGCTGTGCCTGCGGCGATCGATGTGCGGTCATGTATGGCCGCCACGGCATGCTCCGCCCACCCGCCTGCCTTTTCTGCCGCATGCCCCTCCGCCAGAGAGGGAGACTCGTCCTCATCGCCCTCGGATTTCCTCCTCCTCCTCCTCTTCTTGGCCGCTCCCTCCCCAGGTGCAAGTGTTACACGAAGGACCCTCCTCCCATGTGCTAACCAGATGTGGCCTCTTCCTTCCATCTCGCAACATTCCCGGCCGTCTCGTGGGTTTGCCAGCTTTTCGCTCACTGTCTCACATGCACACTTGCGCGCAACCCTCGTCGCCTGATACTTTCGTCTCAACCTCTGATTGTGGCAGGTGAGCAAAGTTTCAGGTGTGCGAGCGTGTGCGCACCACACCACGCATATATCAATAAGGGCTTCTGGCTAGCTACCGCAACTGCTTCCTGCTTGAAACTGAAGCTGATTCCGCTTGCATGGCCTTGTTTATTATTGAAATAACAGACGTGGTGGCAGTGGGGGGGGGGTCGCCGTGGGGAGAGCTCTTTGGCCATATAAACATCTGTGGACGAGGGGGCACGGGCAAATTGGCCCTGATTCAAGGGATCGAATTCCGCCAGGGGACACTTTGAAGTAACGACGACCGTTTTCGGCGTCAAGTGTTTACTAGTCAAAGGTTATTGCGGGAGAGAGTGAGGTACACCGTAAAGTAGGGTACAAGGGCGCAATTAGAGGGGGAGCGAGTCGGGAAATCAATTTTTAGGGATGTTTTTGACAGAAATCGAGAAACAACAAGTCGCACAAAGGAGAACTTCCCAAATTAGCTCCCATTTTGGAAACTTTTCTAAATTGTCACCGTCTACCGGCGAAACAGTACCAAAGTAAACTTATTCTAAAGAAAATTTCACCCAATTCGACGGCTAAATTTGACTTCTGAAGCCTTACTGAGTATCATACCAATTAGATATTTATTGTAGGTACCCGTAATCCCAGATTGGTGTTCACAAATGTGTGATTTAGTGATTTCAATTACATTTAGCTATTACCTCTGCCAAGAATAAGCTACATTCCCATGACAACCGCGATTTGTAGCTATAAATGCAGAATTTCAGCTCACAGAGCCACGTTGCCGTAATAAATCGAAAGGATTCAAGGGTAGAATGAGATTCAAATGAAACAGTTTTTCCTATGAATATGGTTTTGCTGTTTTTAAATTCAGTTTTTAAACAAATTTTAGTACTTAGAAAGAGTGCTTAGAAAGAGTCCTATTTTGATTACAACAGAAAACAACATTGGCACGAGAAAGTTACTTCTCCTCTTGAAAGTTTATGAATCATCATATAATATTACATTTCTTTTGATTTGAAAACAAAACTAAGTTATGAGTAAACTTTCTCAAAAGCCTACCAAACTCCATTTTCAGTTTTATTCGGTTTTAATGTTAAGATCTTACATAGTAGATCACCATAACTACTTTTTTTTTAGCTTTTGAAAGATTTGAAAAATCATTTTATAGACGCCCTAAAAAATTGTAAATTTACATATTTCCTAAACAAAAAATTGGAAATTTAAGCAGTGAATTTATAAAAAAAACTTTGAAACTTGATATCATTTTCCGTTAATTTTCAGGCATTACCTATTTAGAGAAAAATCATTTTTTAAATCCCATAAAAAAACATTTCAGTAACCTTATCTCAATTTTCTTCTTTTTTCAAAAGAGACCAGTCAACCATTTTGATTAAAAATTCCTTTTTTCAGCCAAATTCTGAAATCCAATTTCCCACTTTTTTCCATTTCAAAGGCCATTCCTCCGCCGTCTTGTCGGCCAGACAACGTGGCGCTGTCGAATTGAGACAGTATCTCGCCGACAAACATCGCGTCCTTTTGACCGTTTTTATCGACATTCCGTTTCAGGACACCGAGAATGCTGCAGTGACAAAACAAGATGTGGGGAGTTCTTCCTCGCGCGGCGCCGGCGCCCTTGAAACCTCCGTGAAGGTGAGGTCTTGTTGTTGTTTCTCCGAAAGTTTCACCACTACTCTCTCAATTGCCTTCTTTCTTCCGAGGAGGCGAAAAAGAGTGGGAGGGAGGCAACCAGCAACGGCTTATCTGGTGCTCATGTGGTTGAGCGAGAGTCGTTGTGTCGAATGTTATTGGGTGCTGGAATAATTAGTGCTCGCGCGCTGCCACTCTGTTGCATATTAGCGTGCTTCCCCGGGGATATCACTCCTTGCGATTTGATTGCGGCCGCCCGCTCTTAGGCAGGGATACACTCCCCCAACGCCAAAAATCAAGACGTTTAAGGGGGTCAGAAATCAGGAAATGGGTTTTTTAAAACGATGATTTTCAGGAAAATGGAGTAATGATACAAAAAAAACTGGCATAAAGATTGGTGTCTTCATTTTTCACACATAAATACTTAAAAACTGCCAACTTTTAGGAAAAAATAAACCAAATTTTACAACTTTAAAAACAGTCAAGGAAAATACTTAGTTTTGTCCAAAAAACTTGTATTTCGAAACAAATGATCACATTTAATTTTGTCTATAGCAGAATCAAATTTAAAGTTCCATTATTTCGCTGTTGTACCAACACAAAGGGTTAAATTCAAAATATATAATTCAACATTAGAAATCAAAAGATGGTTTTTGTTTGGGAAAGTTTATAATTTAGCTTTTTATTTGTTTTTTTAGTGTAGATCTTGGCAATTTATAAAAATTTACAACATATAATTAAATTAAAAATAAAAGTTTTCTTTGTTATGAAGAAACTACAGTTGAAAATAGTGCCACGATTTTTACATGAGCCTACAGTTTTGATGTTTTGAGTACTTTTTTAAAAACTTGTTTATTAGGAAATCAAACTTAATTTTCTTTTCCACAACTCTAATTTCAATCTAGAATGTTTTAACAGATTTCTTTTTGCTGAAACTTTTACTTAGAAAAAGATTGCTTTAAAAGCACGTTTAAAACAGTTATAATTGAGGTTTTTGAAAAGTTTACGTTTTCATTATTCAAAAAATCTTCAGGTTACGTAGCTTGTAGTTTGCTGTTTGGTTTCGTGATCCTTTATAACCACTAGTAATTTCCGACACGTTGGCGGTTAATCCGCCTACAAACCATATAACCATTAACGTCATGATTACTACGTTCTCAGAAATCCTCTGAAACGTGTGGTTATAGCAATTTCATCTGAACTTTCCTTTTGCGAAAGTGCACGGCTGACGTCATCTGCCCCCATAAGTGTCTCGCAGCTGTGGCCCAGCTGCGGCACATCACCTCCGTTTTTGTGTGCGGTCCGACACACAAAAATGACCCTTTTTGGAGCAGCTGCGGTGCGTGCGCGCCGGTCGATCAATCATCTTCATGCGGACACATGGTAATCGCGCATCGCTGGGCCGGTTAATTGCTCTAGAGGTAGTCCACTTCCACTCAGCCACAGGAGGTTTTCGGAAAGAGGAGGCGCCACCGGTGGCCTTGACTTTTTTGAGTGAGAGGGTGGACGGAGGCGACTTAAGAAGAAGGAGAGGAGACACGCGCCATCTCGATAATAGCTCACTGTACCAAAGTGCCTTGGCGGATCGGTCTTTTTGCGGAATTGGAATTGGCTTCTTGGGGTCAGACGGCAACATCTGGTTTTTACGAGGACAACAAACCACCGAGCACTAGCAATTACGTGGAGGGATTTGCGCCACATGTTGCAGATAACACACCTACAAGGGATCGGAGGCAACACGAATGGGCAACATTTAGATTCAACATGGTTTCAATGTTTTTAATGTCTGAAAAACATATAATGAAATAACACAAGACACATTTTTCGGGTGGTCTAGCTATCCAGTATGGGTGGTCCAGAAATTCAATATAGGTGGTTTCAGAATCCTGCATGGGTGGTCCAGAAATTTAGTTTGGGTGCTCGAGGATTTCAGTACTGGCGGTCCAGGAATTCCATTCCTGGAAGGTCCAGGAATTTAGTGTGGGTAATCCAATAATTCAGTATGGGTGGCCCAGGAATTTAGTGTGGGTGGTCCAGATTGTGCGTGTTCCATATATTCAGTATGGGTGGTCCAGTTATTCAGTATGGGTGGTGCAGTAATTTAGTATGGGTCATCCAGGAAGTCAGTATTGGTGGTCCAGAAATTTAGTATAGGTGGTCCACAAATTCAGCATGGGTGGTCCAGAAATCCAGAATTTAAATTTCCTAAATGGTTTTTTTGTTGGGGAACCCTTCCTCAGTTGCCAATTATTATATGACCTGGTATACTACTGGAAAATTGCTTTTGCAACTTAAAAAGTTAATTTTAAATAGAAAACAGCTTCGCTAAAACTGAAATCCTAGAAACTAAGCTATTGAGAATGAATGTTTGATTTTTTCATTCACTTTTCATTTTTAAATTCATCAAAGTTAACTTTCACTAATTTTTAATTTATTGAATTCTCATATAAATATTTATCTAAATATAAAATTGGAAATTCATCTTTAATTTCATGTTCCACCTGAAGTTCTTTTGGTGCATTTGGTTGAGCTCCTCAAAAAGATGGCGCTTTAATATGTGTTGGGGCGCAATGCTTTTTTTTCAGCTTTAAATCCCAGATTCTCCATTTCAATGTACTTTGGCTACTAAACCATTTGAAAACCACCAGCCGGTCGTTGTTTGTGCATGACGTGTGCACAGCAGTCTCTCCAGCGGGAATTGGTTCCGATTCTGTTTGAGAATCGAACAATCCCGCCTGCATTGTGTGTCAGAATGGGCGACAGCAGACCTTTGGTGGCCAGCCGCTGGCCACACACCTAGATTTGCCTTGATTCACCATCGATTCCCATCAGCACTATCCTTTTCACCACCTAGGTGAAGATAGGCCGATAGTACACCGATAATGGGCATGCGGTCGTTGATTCACTCTACTCGTGAGAGATGCATTGATCGCGCCTCGACGGGAGGGTGATGGCCGTGGCGGATCGGCAGTGATAACTAGGCGTGAGATCTGCCGGCGATGTAGCCACGCGACCGCACTGAGGGGACTGATTGGGAAGCGAGAGGGGGGGGGGGGGGAGAAAAACTAAAAGTTGGGGGTTCAAAAAGATTTCAAATGTAAAAAGAATTATATAGCAGCTGCCTTAAAATACTTAATTGCCTTTTACAAGTGGCCTCCAAAATCGATTTCAAATTTCAACGGACCGGAATTTAAAAAAAAGCAAAAATGATAAAATGAACTGTTTTCTCATATAGTTATTTTTTAAATTTTAATAACTGTTTCGGTCAAGAATTGTAGGGACCTCCCGTGTCATAAGACCTCTTATCGGGACCACCCAATCAGTTTCTCTATGTGTGGTCCCGGTTGGGTAAAATCGGATCGGGCATCATATTTAAACCGGCACCCGATTTTACCGACTTATATAAAGTTAGAAAATCTTATGATATCTAGAATTTGGGTTACCCATTTAATCTGTTCAAAATTCTTTTTTTAAACTTCCGATACTCGGTTACCGTAATCGTTTATTTATCAAACTATTTTCATTCACTTTTTATATCGTTCCTACAATCGGAA